>JAIUCT010000027.1:2359074-2373859 GCA_021307375.1 Tetraneura akinire
ATTATTATTATTATTATTATTATTATTATTATTATTATTATTATTATAAAAAACGACGTCGTTCCGGATCGCATTCGCACGTCTAATCGATTCAACAGAAACAAGTTCTACCTCATAATTTATTATTTATATTGGTATTATTTTTTTTGGTTGAATTTTTCTCATTTTTTCACAGATACACAGTTTGACGGCCAGAAGTATCAGTCGCGAGTACAGGGCGGGGCTGGGTCTGAAAATTCGCGAAAAAAACGGATACGCGAAACACGACTCGGACGACAGTGGGAACGGGTCCGCAAAGTCGGAAGACGTGATCGCCGTCGCATCAGTCCAACCTGTTGCTGTTTGTGTTAACGAAAAGACAGTTGATTAAAATGTATATACAATATACCCAATAGTATATTTCGTTTGTTCGTAACTATTAACACGTCAATTATTTTTATTTTTATTATTAATTATTATTATTATTATTATTTTTGTCATCGTCGTGAAAAAAAACATATTTAATATATTATGTAGGTATTAAAAAATATTGTCATCACGCGACACACGATTTAATTATATAAATTATTGCGTACTGCTGCGATTGTTTAAAACGTTATTGTTATAACGTTAAACGAATATAGCGATTTGATTTAGATATGCCTTTTATAAAAAAAAAAAAAAATAATTAATTAATTAAAAATTATAAATAATTTGTCAGTCATTAAATATCTACCAAATTTTGGTAATATTATATTTATAAATAAAGGTTATTATATTTATAACGGTTTTTATTTTTATTTTTTATTTTTACTACAAAATAAGTCAAGTATAGGTAAACAACCTAAACTAGTCCCTAACCTTTTTGGGCCTATTTATCTGTCTATTAAGTATGAAGTTCAAGCCTTCGAGGTTCGAGGCCTCATAGATTATAGATCACGTGTAAAAAATTGCTTGTCAACGGTATACCTACCTACTTGTATGAAGTTCCACGTTCATTATAAGAATATTTGATGAATTTACAACTTCAGTTTTTAACATGGAGCATTGGTTCTGTGCCACTGATTTGCAAGGTATAATATTGAAGTTTATTATTATTGTAAACGGGGTATTATAAAACTATTGAGTTACAAAGTAAGTACCTAGATATAGATGTAAAATATTGACCATAACAGATATAAAACTACTGAGTATTTGTGTTTTCATAATAGGCAAGAAGGAATAACGATAGGTAATCATTAATTTATTAATATTAATAACTAATCAATGATATTAGCTATAAACTTACTAAAAATTCAATTTTTGTTGATTACCTATATAATAATGTAAATGTGATTAGCTATTTACTATATGAATACCCAAAAAATTTTCAAGTTTTTAAATTCAAAATTCCTGAGTTACCTACCTATCGTGAAATATTGAAATTGAATTCGTCGAAATTTCATTTTTCGTGAAAAATCACGTTTTTTCTCATTTTTTGGTAGTCTTTTTCTATCGCATCAATTTTGAGAAATTCGAAAAATGACCTAAATAAAGTATCAATTACATCCACTTTCCAACCGGAAACATATGCTGTTCGTATTTCGTGAAAATCGGAGCTTTATTTCGGGTACCTAGTAAAAGTGTCTTCAAACACACAAAAAAAAAAAAAAAAAAAAAAAAAACATAATTGTAAAACCAATACATTTTTTGCTTCGCTCAAAACCTAAAAAATATAACAACAATCACAACCATGGCAAATTAAAAGATTATAAAAGTAAAAAATTATTGATGTTAAATACATTTATGACAATACAGACAGAATGTTAATAAAAATATTCATAATAATTATATTATCATTTTATCAACATGCTCATTTTGCTATTTTATAGAAAACACCAATGCTCTTTATACAATCAGTGACATATAATAATAATATATTAATATATATGCACTATTATAGTAATTTTTTAATGGATAAGCTATTCATTTTATTATAATCACCTCACTTAAATATATTCTGCAAAAATAGTAAAATGACTATTAAAAATATACTATTATAGTAATAATATACTAATATGTATGATGTATAAATTTCTCAACAACTTCAACAACTAATGAATTCCTATTAAAAATATGTGAAAAATAATTTTTGTCTGAAAAAATGCATAGAGTTCAATAGTATTATTTATGCTTTAAAGACAAACACATAGGTAGGTATTTAATTTCAAAATTATTTAAATTTTTTTTAGATTAAAATAAAATATTAAATATCAAAAAAAGTGTTATTTATTCTTAATCTGTATACTTTCGAAACAATTTGCAGAAACAGAAAATAGTATTATACTTTTTAGTATAATAAACATATACCCTCAGGCTCTAATTGTAGAAAATTTAGATTATACAATTTGAATAGGTTGTAATCCTAGTTTAAATATTAAAATAATTATTTTGTCATCAGTAGTTAAGTACAACTAAATGTAGAAAAACTGTAAATGTGGCCAAAATTCAATTCTAATTACAAAAATAATTGTGAAAACTAATTTTATAAAATATAGGATATACTATATAGGAAATATCGAGTAATATATTTTACTAAGTATATCACTAAAGATCATAATTATAGTTTTATATTTATTAATGTAATTATTGCCAATTTATCATTTAGAATTTTAGATCAATATTTTTATAAGTAAATTTAATTTGGAATAAGTTATTTCATCAAATATACATTTTATTTCAATAACTTACGTTAATAAATAAATAACACACATTTTATTGAATATTACTTATAAGATTGTATAAAACACAATTAGTTCTTTTATGTTACATATTTAAATTTCTTTAACAACAATAAAATAACATTTTCAACGTCAATATATTATAATACTATGATGTTAAGAAAATATTGTTAACGGTATACATTCAAATATTAATAAGTTATTTATATGCCATTAAGGAAGACAAATGCAGTTATACATTAAATTATTAAAGTACATAGGAAAACTTCTAATAATTATAAATATTTCACAATAGTGAAAAACATTCAAAATAAATGTTTTAATTAAAATCAATAAATAAAATATTTTTTTTATATTTTACAAAAAATGGTATAACAGTTTTCATCAGTGGCATAAATTGGTTCCAATTTGTGAAGGCGTAGAGAAATATTTTAATTTTTAATCCATTAATACTTCTCCCAACAAAATGTTTAAAAAAATTATAAATAAGTATTAAATTTATTACAATATTGTAATAACTTTATTATTATTAACATATTAAAAAACAATTAATACTTAAGTTTTACATTTTATACCTTCATAAAGTGTTACATTCGCATACGCCAATTTATGCCACTGGTTTTCATTATGTAATTATCTATGCCATTAATACTGTTTGAGCAAACAAATTGAACTATAATAAATTTATCTAAAATCTATAAAGGCACATGATGATCCAAGCGCAAATTAAATAAAAATATAATATTTCTCAGTCTAATTCATCTAACCGTCATGCGGTTTTATTATCGCTGTCAAATTTAAAAATATATTATATATAAACTCTGCTATCATTATAAGTATATAGCAGGTATAATAATATTATGGACGGATATTGTACAGACTCAACCCTGTTAATTAGTTTCGCTATAGATATTATTTTATATACACGAACTCAGATTTTCAAATACTACTTTCTTTTAAACAAAATAATTTAAAGTAGTATGAAATCCCACCATTAACTGAACATTTGGGCATAAAGATCATGGCCGGGTATAATATTTCGAAACCCAATACACTCAGAACAACTTATTTTTCATGTTTCAAAAACCATTGATTATTAAATTTGTTCAGTTTGTGTAGACATTTCAACAGTATCTGTGGAAAATAAATGGCACGTGCATTTACAACCTACAGGTGAATTATTTAAGCTATCTGTTTGATCTGTTTCTGCATCCATTGCCATTGTTAATAATGACTCCAAACGTTCAATTTTTTCTAAACGATCCATGAGTTTATCTGATAAAACATCATCCATCATTTGCATTGATTCAGTTAAGCTTGGTGGCTGTTCAGATACAATTGACTGAAATTCACCTGATTAAAAAAAAAAAAAACAATACTCAGTTAATGGTAATAACAAAAAATGTAAATTTTTTACCAGATGCTGAATTATCTGATGATGTTGATTTTCCACTAACATTACTATCTAAACTAAGGAATTCATTAGAATCACACTCTTCTCCATTGCATTTTCTAAAATGATTTTAAAAATGTTTCATTTATATTATTAAATAATTATTATTGATTTAATTGTTTTCACTTACATATTTTTCCCTTCCATTTTCTCTATTTTTTTTGCAACTTTCAGAGATCCTTTTAATTTTTCTTTATCTTCATCAGTTAATTCTAAATGTCTGTAAATATAGTTCAGGCTTAAGTAATATTTTAATATTTTGGTTAAATATATTTATTTTCAATTTTAAAATACCTTAATAATCTCAATTCTCTATTACTGAGAACAACATTTTTACCATTATCTGTAGATAATTTTTCTTTAAGAACTTGTAACTCATTATCAATTTTACGCTGATGTTTACGTTTTTGCACATTATCTGGCACAATGTACAGAAATGCTTGTTCTTCACACAACTCTTCTAGCAATTTTGCATTGGATTGATGAATTTGACTACAAAACAATACATGATATACACATAAGTTCATATAATACATAAATTTTCAACTTATTTTAAATGATAATATAATATTGTGTTATCTAATAATATAATACCGCCTATAAGAAGTTTCTTTAACATAAAAATAATTCATTTTTAAATTTATACAATGAATTTATAAAATATATGATCAAATATAATGTTATAGGAGTATAGGACATTAAATTTAAGTTAAGAACCAAATACCTAAAATTAAAAGTACTAAATGTTTACAATTCTACATGAAATTATATAATTGTAATGACCTTTTTATGTTTAATTATAATTTTTTTTTAATGAAATAATGTCATATAGTAACAGTATATATATATATATTCAAATTTAAATGTATTACATTTAAATATGTATATAAATGTTATGTGAAACCATATAAGTAGGTAGTATAATTTCAATGTATAAAGTACCTTATAAATACTATCATTGAATAACAGTGGTTCACTACTAAGGGTATGTTTTAAATATAAATATAATACTTACGCAGCCATAGTTTTATACAATTGAGGCATGAGAGTTAATATATCACTAGCAGCGTAAGCAAGCATATCCCTAGATAATGGCCTTCGTAGCCAATACCTTTGATCTTTCTTATTTAGAGTTCTTAACAGATCCTTAGAAGGGTTAATTGGTAAACCATACTTTTCGCATAAAGAATTAAGGCTACAATTTTTTGCTTTATACACAGGTTGTCCAGTTTCTTGAAATTGAATAACAGCAAGAGCAGCCTATAAATGAAATTTGTATTTTAAAATTAAAATTATAACTATGTCATAGTATTAAAATATATTTTAATTAAAAATATTATGTTAGGTAAAATGTCAGTGCCAATAAAAATTAATTTATATTAAAGTAAAAAACTTGTTAACTTTATTGATACTATGTTTTAATCTATATTTGCTTTTTTTAGTAATTCAATGGGAAATATAGAAAATTTACAATTATAAAAAATTAAAAATGGTCATACTTAAAATAATATACCTAAGGCAGGGTGTCCCAATCTTTTGTGATGATTGGTCTACATCATATGGGTATAAGTTGTTGTGGGCCACATACTTTTTAATAATTATACATTCAAATTTAATGATTAAATTATATTTTATAACAAAATATTTTTTTTTTTATAATTTTACAATAGCGAATAACAAGCAGAAATATTTTTACAAGAATTAATTTTTAATTATAATTACATAAAAAAATATATTTATTAATAATATACCTGTATATATAAATAAATAATAATAAAAAAATAAACTAATGTGATTTTCTCGTAATATTAATATATTATATACAATATTAATTAATGGCTTTTAAATTGAAGTGAGGGCCGCTTTAAAATTTACCACGGGCCACATTCGGCGGGTCGCGGGTTGGACACCCCTGATCTAAGGTATAGGTGTAAATATAGGTATACATATAATTAATCAAATTTTATTAATTGGCCATGTTAATTATCCGATTTTATTCATTGGATTTTTTAAAAAATAACATTTTTTAATTATTTAAAAAACGAATTGATTAGAACAATATTAGTGGATGACAATATTTTATGTAAATCTCACGAGGAATCATCAAAAAAGATAGTCTCTTTAAATTTGATAGTACATATTATTATTTAAATCAAATTTATGTTTTATTCTCGATTTAATTTATAGGTCACATATTGTATTATGTGTTCATGATTTTATACATTTTCCATTGAATAAACGGAGGTAACATCATAAGCATAATAATAAACAATGTGACATTTTTGCAACTGATAACAAATTACATAGACAATTATTTAGAAAAATAAACTTCAAGGTTTTTATTTTTTAATATTATTTTCAAAACTAAAATAAATAAAAGGTTAATATATTTTTAACTAAACATTATGAAAGACTGGTACAAATAAAATAAAATATGTATATTAATTTTTAATTCTAATGCAATCACAAGTATTATTTTCGAAAATTAAGATAGTCACGAACATTCATGAACGAAATATGCTCAATTTAAACAGATAAATGTATTTTAAAACATGGAACTATAGATCAATAGAGTACGCACTATGTGTATTTGTATTACATAACACACACGACAGAAAAATATTGCGTTAGTGTGAAACAAAATACAAATATACAAAGAGAATATGGTTAGAGCTTACAGTTGACATTTGGTAGGTACCTAGTTATGCTGTGGCAATACACGTATGACGTATATTGGACTGTACTTTTTTAAATAATATTATAAATAATAATTATTATATTATATCAATTGGGGGAACTCACTTGAATGTCGAACACATTTTTTATTGCAATGCCAAACTGGTTGTACAGGTTCAAGCTTTCGTTTCGACAATCGTTGATTACCTGTAATGAAAATATAATATAAACGATAACTTTTTTCGCAAAATATTTATTACTAATACTTAATAATATAAATAGTTGGAACCGATGATACACTATCTTATAAAGAGTATTAAAGCATAGATATATTATATAACATATTATACATAATAAAATAATATATTAACACACTCGTATAATGAAGGAATTTAACGTATTTATTAAAATATTTAATTATTGACATTTATTATTTATTATTTATTTTATTATAGGCATAACGCACAAATTCTTTTATGTATTTGTATTTCATTTAATAAAAGAGATAGACAATAGAAATATTATATTACACGCATAATATTTTTGCATGTATCGTGTGACCTACAATTAATATTAATGATGATCACAAATGTATGTTGTCAATCTTTTTAGAGTATTCAATACCAGTAGAAACAAGATTGTTCGCATTTTTTAGTTATTTTACATATTTTTTAAAAAATTTTAGCCATTCTTATTGTTGTTACCTATATCTGAATTAATTTGCATAACAAGTCGATGGTTATTTTTATTTTGCAGCGTAAAAAGATGAGTGTCAATCATGCGCGGAAAAATACTTTCTTACCCAGAAATAACTTGTAATTTTAACATAAAATATAGTTAATAATAAATTAGTCATTAATTAATTATTCTTAATCATTTCCGTCAAAAATAAGAAGAAAAATACAGCAAAAATTAAAAATTGAATATACACTAGAATTAAAATGTTGCTGTAGGTCACACAAATATAATGAATGTACATATTTTATTATTATTTTTTAAATAAGTACCGTAATATACTTCGGTAGTTAAAATATTCTTTATAATCAGTGCCAATATGCAAATATAACTAATATAACTTAAGACATTAATATTAATTATTATCTCGGTTCAAATGAAATTCAAAAGAATCTATTTTACTATTTTATGTTTTATTTATTTCTAATTTGATGTGAATTTTTAATATAGTATAAAATGACACGAAGAAAAAATCGATATCGATGTTTAAAAATATAATACGTGATTGGTCACCATTTATTTTGGAAAATATAGTTTACTTTACACTTTGTATTATAATAAAAAACACGATGAAAAAACATTTTTAAATCCATTATTTAATACAGAGATTAATATTTATATACCTATATATAATGAAGTACCTATTAATAGGCAATAAGTAAAATATATACCTAATATATTATGTAGGTAGATACCAGAGTAGATACCAGATGTGCATAAGTTTCTCGATAAGTTGTGTGTTCTTTATGATTTATGACAATAAGAAATCAGAATTTGAAATCATTAAAAATAAATGGAACACGGAGTAGGTACTTTTTAAAATCTTATATTTATATTATATAAATATCAATGGTCTAAGTCCCCCAAATGGCCAAATATAACCTCCGAAGAATGTTTGTTTTATATAGGGAGTAAACTATAAATATATATTTAGAATGGTAAGACATTATTTATAAATTGTGGGTTCAAAAACATAAATTTGCGGTCAAAAATAGAGAAAATATTTAATTCTAATTAAAAAATTAGAATAAATAATTATACTTTAAAATATTATTTATTAGAATTTAGCTTATTTTAATTGTAATATAAAACTAATGACAACTAGTATAAGTAAACTAATAGGTAACTACCTATAACGAGTACATAATGTTATTATAATAAGTTGTAACTATTATTATTATTTAATTACGTCAAAATTACAATATATTAGTAATTATTAGGCACTTACATAACTAAAAGGTATTTGAAAATGTTACGAATAAAATGATTTTTTTTATAACTTATTTTAATCACGCGTTTTCTGTAAATATTCAAATGACCACATTTTTTTTGTCATGAAAATAATCTTTTGCGTTTTATCTTTAATTTTAATGAATATTCACCAACGTTATTATCACTGTACATCGTACAATTAAATAAACTACTAACTAGTAGCTACTATAGGAGTATATTTTATCAAAATGAGTACTTAGTTCCTACACGAGTCCGCACGATACCGAGGGTATGGTAAATTAATTAATTAATATTCTAGACGCGTCCCAGTCGTCCCACTCTACGTTTACTATAATATGTATTATGTACAATTATACCGTTTATCGCTCATATTTATATTCGTGAACAATCAAGCGGATTGTTTTCATTAGCGACAAACGATAATATTTATCATTCTTGCTGCATAATAATTATATATATAAAAAAAAAAATTCCGTTCACCAAGGACCTCGCCATAGAGAGGCAAAGCCATCGTACGAATCCGCGAGACTTAACTGGACAACTTCCGCGCACATACCGCGGAGTACATAATATTAATATTATGAATTCACGATAGATTCGTGCGTAGTACGGCATTACACTATACACACCCATTCAATATAGCGGGCCTTAATAACAGTTTCTGTTTCATAACATTTCACTTCAACCTACCCGTGTATAAAACACATACCTGGTATTATAAACGTGTAGTACCAATACCACTATACCTACGTGAAACATAAATAATTATATCCATCGATTATCCTACTCAATAGAAAGTACGACGGAAACTATAATAATCGCACAATATTCGGAACTAAACGTGGGAAATAAATCGAGATGTACGTATTATTATTATATACCTATCTAAATATGTAATAAACTAATAATATATACCTAATACCTATAGAATAAACATCGAACGGACTTGCAATTATTCGTTTGGCGATCGACAAATAACGTATGAAAAAATTTCTATATATTCTACATACATCGATTGTACACCTATTATAATAATTATATATTACACATTTTAACTAATTAATTTTCAAGTCATAATGTTAAATCTTAAATGGAATTTAAATGTATATTGATAAAATAACAATTGAAAATACCTAAATAAATAATCAAAATGTCATATTACACAAATAAGTAATTAGTAGGGACTACATTAAAATTATTACGATCGTACGCCGCCATTACTACTGCTGTTATTGTAACGCGAAATTATTTTTATCACTCTGTACTTCTGTATACAAGTATAATAAAAATATCATGCAATATATCATTTTATATTTTTACTACGATGTTCTTTTTTATAACCATTATTTAAGTATTCATCAATAAATAATATTATGAAATTTAGGTATAATTACGTAAGTATATTATACATATTATAAATAACTAACAATAGTTTAGTCTATGTTGGCGCACATATTATACGGTGTGTTTTAAATCAGAGTCATTATTGTTCTTTTGTAAACTATATTATTAACTCATATTGAATATACATATTATACAATAATAATTGTATAATTTATATTATTATTTTTGCGTTTATAAGATTATTCTAATTTATATTTCTGTAATATTGTAATACCCTTAGTCAATAGTCATAGATATAATTATAAGTAGAGATGTGAGTTTTTATTATAAAATGGTGTATTTTAATTATATGGTAACATACATTTTTTTTAGTCATTTTATTTATAGATTGAGATGAAATTTTTTTAGAATGTTAAAGGGCCACCTACAATACAAACACACATTTTGAGATACTTTTTAAAATTTTAACTCTCTTAGTATGCAATATTATTATTCCGTATTAATATTCATGATTATAAAATATAATATGATGTTATTTGTATATTTTATATTAATATCTAGCTATAATAAAATTTATACATATGGCCCTTATGATTAAACATTGATATAAAATGTAGAATTATACATAGGAAAATTAATGGATATTATAAAGTGATATTTAAAATAAATTTTAAAATTAAATAAGCTTACCTAATTGTTTATAAATATTTTATGAATTATTGTTCAAAACAAAATTTTCAAGGACCTTAATGTTATTTATGAAGGTAAATATGAATTTTTCATCAAAAATTGAATTTCAATATTCTAAAACACTGAACAATCGAATTAAAAAATTGAATAATAAATTATAAAAATAGTGATTTATGTATGGGAAAGGGTATCATGAGTTAACTTGAATTAAATAATTGTAGCACTTAAATTTTAGAGTGAATGTGAGCCTAGACAATAATAAAAAAAAAAAAACTCTAGCCTAGCACAATATTATAAACTTATAAGTTATAACAATTATTCAAATAATATTCAATAACTAATAATTCATGATAATACAGTAATTTAGTGTATATTATATATACTATTAGGTAAATAAAAAAAAAATCTCTATCTTGCTATGATTTTAATGCAGATTATAATCAAAGCCAATAATCAATTAAAAATATAATATTGAATAAAAAATGTCTTAAAACAATATATCCATACAGTTATATCAGGGGTTATATCTTTAATGTAAAATATTCTGTACTAGATTGATATTATATTAGGTACCTATATCAAAATATATTTTATGTATTAATTATGGATCGGTTATGAAAAAAGATAAAAAATGAGTAATATTTAGATATTAGGTTATTAGATTTATGAAGTTGTGAGTTGGTAGGTACTAAAAAAATAGGAATTTAAAACCAAGTATTATACGTATTACATAAATTAAAAAAAAAAAATTATATGTTTGTATAACTGTATAAGGTACAAATTAGTATTGATTATATCTATAATTAATAATTCATAGTATCATGCCTATCGACCATCAATATTCTTATGATAAATTGAAACCAATGGTAATTTAAATAAATATTATTATTATTATTATTATTAGGTAGGTACATAATAGCAAATACCTAAGTGTTCATAGGTATATTGTTCTTTGGTATTTTTATATAAAATATTATTTAGATATTTAAAATTGGTACCTATAAAATGTTGATATATATATAATGTGATACCTATAGCTATAGATAATTTAAATTGCATACGTTTTTAAGTAACATTATATTAGACATTTACAATTTGTTGTAGCTATATACTCCTCTATACCTATAGAATTAATTTTTATTATAACAATATTATGAGTTATTTATTTATTTATAGTTTTTTATTGTATTATTTAAGTAGATAATTTAATGTATTATTATTAATATAAACAATATAATAAAATGCTTATTTTTATCTTAAAAAAAGTAGTTATATTCATATATAAAAGTTTAAAAGTATTATAATTGATGATTAGCTTATTGTGACTTGAAAACCTTATAAAAAATGTTTTACTTATTATGTTCATTGTATATATAAATAGGTACCTATATATAATGTAGAAACAACTTAAAACATGTTTTTCTAGTAATATTTTATTTTAGGAAATATTTAATTGTGAATATATAAATGTATTATGCTATAATAAAAATATATACCTATTTCACTAACCTTAACTATTTCTTCGCTTTCTAGTAAAGTTTGTAAGCCACCACTTTTTAATAATTGAGGACAGGCTATCAAATCAAATATAAAACATGATCCCTCTTCATTTACTATTTCCATTAAACTCAATTGACCGTTAGCACCAATACACACGCCATCAAAATCTATACCAACTGCTGATTTTCTTGCTAAAATTCTATCAGTAATATTTGTGCATTCTTTAATATTTGTTACAATTGCTTTAACATTATTTAAAATTCTTCCTTTCCACACATCACCATCATCATGACCATTTGGTTTATTATTTCGTTCTGTATTTTCTGCAATTGTCTTCATGACCAGACTATTTATTCGCTGTTTAAGTGACTGATTTTTTATTGGTTTGGATAGTGGAGGTGACATGGGAGGAGTTAATGGTACAACATCAATAGGTATTCGAGTGTTTTTGGTCTCTAGTTTTGGACCATTTTTAACTAGTGTTATTAAATTAGATTGTGTGTTAAACTGATCTGGATTCATTTTCAAAAATGTGAATAAATCTAATGGAGTTTTAAAAATTGGAGACCAAGTATTTTCTGTAAAGCGTAAACTAATACTATGGAATAATTGATCAGTTAACATAGGTCCTTTGCATTCCAAACATTGCACACAAAATGTTAGAAGGCGTTTGGTGATTTCGGGGTCAATTTTGGTTTCACGTTGTTCACTGTCATCATAAATTTTTCGCTCTAATCCTGCATACTCTGTGAGTATAACAGTGTCTTCCCCAACAGTAAACACATCAGAATATTTTAATAGAAATTCTCTGAATTCTTTGATATGCAAACCAGATATCAGCCGGATCTCAGGTGGTGCTTGAGAACGGTGTCCAAGAAGGCATCGGATAGGTACTTCAGTTCCTACACCGTACTTATATAATTTTTCTTTAAAATAATCAACGGCTTTGTGATTATAATTGTTATCAGTTTGTATGGGTGCAATAATTTGAGATGCAGCGACCAAGTCTCCATTTACGGTAAACAACGATGGGTGTTGCGATAGGAATTTCTTTAAACCAGACTGTGAACCACCAGCGATTTGTCGCATTTCTTTGGTAAATCCTTTCGAACCGAATTGGCAACTTAGATCGTGCAGGGACCGCGGTGTACCCTTGTCGAGCAGTTTTTCGAAAAAAAATAGTAACGTTTGGTTTCTTACCGATTCGTATTCGGAATTGTCCATTTTTTTTTTTTTATGTCTTGATTGGTGGGTAGTGTATTGAAGTTATTTTTTTTTGTTGATTGTTTTTATTTCTACAGCCGATTAGTAATCGGGTTGTTGTTGAACAGCTCTAGATTATTGAACTGAACCATTTTAAAGAAGAACAAGAAAATAAAATGAAAAACAGAATTAACGGAAAAAAAAAAAGTTAAACTAAACTACACACCAAACATCGGTACGAGTATCAAAATACTGAGGCACTAAGGCGAGCGGCAGCGCTAGTGCACTGGCACACAAAATTATAAAAATGTTGAAACGCCTTCGTCGATTGTCGTCTAGTATCGTGAATTGTAGATTGTCGAGAGGGGGACGGACCTTGAATATCTATTGACGTTGGCAATAACTCTAAGCCAGACAAGATAAAATGCAGTCTACTGTTATAATATTTACGTAAAACAAACAATAATATTGTTGTAAATATTTTAAGTATAACAAAGTTCATTATATTCATTATCCGCATTGTGCTTTAGTCATTTAAAATTTAACGTAAAATTTATCGTTATCACTCTTATTCCATTTTTTGACACTTTCGCCACGTTTCTGTTACACAGTTACACAAACTGCGTTCGCGTTATCAAACCAGCTCTGATGTTTTAAATCGAATTTCGAATGCTAGACAAGCATGTTTTAAGAATTAAGATAGTATTTCTAATTTCTATTTACAATCTACTCGTATAATCGTGACATTGTGTAGAGAAGTAGAGAATCAGAGCAAGTCACGAGTGTAAAGTGATCGATTATTGAACAAATAAATTAATTCATTTTTATGATTTAACAAATTAATAAATAATTATAGTTCATTAGTTCAATCAATTTATTATTATTAGTTCATTACAATAATATTTCATTTCATTATCGAACATTATTGGATTAATGATTAATTAAAAAAGTATTAAAACTGGACTAATGGTAAACAATAAATCGACCGTACAAAACAAATATCTAATAATTGCTTAATTAATAATAATAAAAGCAATAAATTATTATAGTCGTAAAATTAAATAATATTTTGGTAACTAAGCAGTAAGCATATTTCAACAATTTATTTTTATTATTTAAAGAGAATTATTTATTTATTTATTTTTTTTTGTGTTTAAATGCACACTGGTTATATAATAAATATGTTATGTACGTATATATAGTAACAGTGGCGCCGAGTTTAATACATTTTTGTGGAGCAAAATTAAATTAT
>JAIUCT010000027.1:2398859-2436600 GCA_021307375.1 Tetraneura akinire
TGTCTTAAAATATTAATAGATTTTAATATATTATGCATTAATTCATACGTAAAACCAAACCGGAGACAGTAAATTGTTTACGTGGTAAGCGGTAGAATTCATTTTAGCAAGTTCAGTATTCCACAAACTTTTAGGAATTGAAGAACTGATCCATCGAGATGAACGTGGTTTTGGTATTGATATAATCTATATTATTGACATATAATTTTAAATAAACAAATTCACATTATAATAATACAAAATAAATCTTTTTTTAAACGTCACTAAATTATTTTATTATTAAAATAATACATAGCTATAAATACTTTAGAAATGACTATTTTTTGTTGTATTTATATGTGATAATTAAGAATAATTATGACAATACAAAAAGTAAATGTGAAGAAGTAAATGACGAATGTGAAAAAATGTATTAACATTTTCCAAACTTAATCGAAGTTTAGATTCTGCATTGGAAATATATTTTGAATGAAAGGCAAATCCTGAGCTATTAACTTCTTTTGCAAAAACACCTTCAGATTTGCAAGTATTTACAAAATCACTGACACTTTTTGGTGGCCCAGATATTGTTATACTATCTTCACTATTATGACATGCCAGAAATACGTCATCTGGCAACCTTTTTTTAGTTTCATCCCATGATAATCCTTGGTGTTAAACAAATTATTATCAAATTCCAAAACATCAATAAAATTAAAAAAAAATTACCAATAGCAGCCATAGATCCACGAGTTATATTAGATTCTAGAAGACTTTGAGCTCTTGAATATGAAATTAAAACGGTTTGATCAGCAGTCAATGTGCCATCAACATATGCACAAATAAGTTCGCCAAGTGAATGACCAATAAATCCATCAGGCTCAATCCCAATGGATTTCAATAAGTCTACTAAAGCAACCTAACTCATTTAAATTAATATTAGAATTTAACTCTTTAACCTTTTAAGACCAATTATTACTTGCATGGATGTTATTGATACAAACGAATAGAGAACATTATCGAACGTGGATTCATTTTTGGAATTCATAATGCTCAATAAATCAATACCTTTGGGTTTAAGCACAGCTGCGGCATTATTTATTGCCTTAGAAAATATCTCCAATTGAAGAAGTCCTTCCAACATACCTGCCCATTGACTACCCATACCAGAAAAAATAAACCATACAGGTCTTTTAGTTGGTTTTACTTTCTACAAATTATTAATAATTGTTTAACATTTTAATGATAATAATTTTATATTTTAAATTAAAATATGAATAACATACAGTTACTTCAGATATTGATTTCCCAAGAATTGAATAACCTCTATAACTATGTCCATTAATATTATTATAATGTATACTATGTAATAGATTATTGAACTCATCGTCTAATGGTGTATCCGCAATCTAGTAAAATCGATATAAAATAAATGATGATGTATTATATAAGGTAGAATAGAAATCTACGTTTTTCAACATATGATTAAGTGCGTCTTCTGTCCTTCCCGATACAGTAATTAAACGTGGTATATTGGTTAATGTGACAGTAGACTTTAATTTGGAATTTGATTTTAATAAAACGTGAGCATTAGCACCACCAAACCCAAACGAATTAAGAGCTATATATCCTCCATTAAAATCCCAGTTTTTATTTACAACCTATAAGGATAAAAATAAATAGTGATACATTGCACATTTATTTTAAATTATTTAATGCATATTACTTGTAATCGTCCATCAAATAAAGCTGGAATATCAGGATTTGGATTTTTAAAGTGAAGATTTCCTGGAATTTTTCCGGATTCCAAGGAAATAACAATTTTTGCTAATGAACACAAACCAGATGCAGGTTCAGAATGACCCATATTTGATTTAACTGAACCAATTAAAAGTGGAGACGTTCGGTCTTTGGTGAAAATTTCAGCAATAGAATTAACCTCTTCTGTATCACCAACCTAATTCATTCATTAAATATTGTATAATATTTATATATTATAAATTTATAATGTTAATATACGTTAATATACGAGTATATATTATTTTTAAATATCATACATTCGTTCCTGTGCCATGAACTTCTACATATTGTACATCAGCCGGATTGACCTCACATTTGGCATATACTTCATGAATAAGTTTATTTTGCATTTTACCACTGGGAAATGTAATTCCTTGATTTTTATACCCATCATTGTTTGTCAGTGCTTCTACAACCGTAGCATAATTACGTTTGGATATACTGACTTTCTGTAAAAATACTGTTACAATTGCTTCACTTCTTACATATCCATTACCTAACATAACATGTATTGATAAAAATGAGTTAAACGAAAAAATGATATTATTATTCTTAATATATTTATACCTGACACGTCAAATGTTTTACACATTCCCTCTGATGATAACATGTTCAACTTAAAGGTTTGCAATGAAGTATTTGGTTTTAGCAATATACTTACACCGCCAACAATAGCCGCTTCACACTGTCCACTTCTTATTGCATGAAAAGCTTGTGACAATGCAAATAAACTACCAGAACAAGCTGAATCTATAGCATAACTTGGTCCATTAAAATCAAAAGTGTACGAGATTCTGTTGGCAAACATAGCTCGACAGCCACCAGTTAATCCATAGCCGTTAACACGATCTTGCGTTCTGCTCCAATAATCATCAGATTCGCTATGTAATACACCAACGAATACTCCAATTTTCGTTCCGCGAATATCATCTGGATTTACACCTTTTAAAAGAATTAATTGAAAAATTTATATCTAATCTATGATTATAAATCATTTAATACGCTCAGAATAAAAAAATAAATATTGTTTACCAGCATCTACGATACATTCGTAGGTAGATTCTAAAAGTAACCTCAATTGTGGATCCATAACCTCAGCTTGTTTTGCATGTACTCCAAAGAAATTTGCATCAAAATATTCCAGTTCTTTGAGTTTTCCTGTTCTTGCTGGTAAGCCATGAAGTCCTGTACAAAATATATTTTATATACTGATAAAAATAATAATTAAAATAATATGAAATAATAATAAATATTATTTTAAATATGAAGATATACAATTTGTATATCATGATAGTATATAGATTTGAAAATACACTCATAAATAGAATTGTTTACTAGATGGCCAACGTCGATCATCATCTGTAACTAAGTCTACACCAGCAAAAAGTTTTTCTTTGAATTCTGCAATTGAATTACATTCCGGAAAACGTCCAGAAATACCACTGATAACTATTTCATCATTTCCAAAATTCCAAAATTCACCATTTACTCTTCCATTATAATACTCTTCATTAACTTTTGGAAATCCTGCTTGCATTGTGCCTTCAGATCCTGTAAAATAAAACTAATAGTTATATAGATGTTAATGATAATCATAAACTGGTATATTCTATAAATATTTTACAATTTCCATATTGTTCAAAGATAGTTTCACCAAGAAAGTATTATTAATTCATGAAGTGTTAGATATTGTCTGAAGAAAAAAATATATTGTTGTTAGTTTTTTACAATGATGTGTCTTTTTTTTTTTATTTATGTAGACAGTTTTTCTACTAGAAATAATGCTCCTATTTCACGAACAGATATTAAATGTTTCATGTTTATATGTGGATAAAGTTTGTACTTTATTTAGGTCATTTTTCGAAATTCTCAAAATTTAACCTATGCAATAGAAAAAACGACCAAAAAACGACCAAAAAACGACGATAAAACGTCAATTTCTCACGAAAACTGAAATTTTGAAGTATTCGATTTCAAAAGTACACGATAGCTCAGGAAATTTTGTACTTACATACTTAAAAAAATTATTGGGTATGCTATATACATATGATAAAATTTTAGAACCGTTACGTTAATTTTTCTATATAATATTTAAATATAAAACTTTGAATATTTCGTAAAATTCTCTTTTTTACGTATATAATGATTGATTAAATCGCCATTTAGAGGGGGTTATGGTCTAAAAATTAATTTAAGGATACTACATATTGGTTAACGTATTTCGCGAATATTAGAATAGTATCAATTATAAATTTTTATTTTTATAGGTGTGTAAATTTGAAATTTGAGTAAAATAAATATTTAAGTTATTTATTTCGATTCTTCTTATTATATTTCATTATTTTAGATTAATGTTAAATAAAATCGATAAAAAATTTCAAAAAATGTTGACACATATATTGAAGCTCAAATACTTTGTAGTTAACTCATTTCCTATTAATTGTGAATTATTATAGTTTATTACATTTACGATTTTTATTATTGCTGTTTAAAATATCAAACTAAGGGAAGGGATACTAGTATGGAAAGTATTACAGGTGTAAATAGAATAGTAATGAATTTTGACAAACATTTGCAATACGTTTCTGAGCGAAGTACTGTAAGATTTCGATATTCAGATGACTCATTTAGGGGTATTATGATAAATTATTTAAATTGAATGTAGAAACCGATTAATGTTAAAATTAATTAGAGATTAAAATATCTACCTATTTTAGTTTATTATCTGATGAACAACTATGTGACATGTGTTAATGCCCATATTATCCATATATGAAATCAAAAAAAAAGTATAAGAATTTAGAGATTTAGACAAAACTTTCTTTAATAATCGTACACATCACTCAATAAACAATACAGGTTAGCATAGATCAGTGATGTATTTAGGATTTTGGCGCCCTAGGTACACATATAATTGCCCCTTTTTACTAACAACTCTATTTTCTTTAAATATAATAGGTAGGTAATTATTATTTAAAACTTGAGCCTTAAATATAGCATACATTATTATATACTTCTCATAAATAATTGTTATTTTTATAACACAAAGTGTAAAAATATATTAGTTATACAGATTTGATAAGTACTCGTATAAACATGGGTGTATTAATTTTTTTTAAAATATGACAAATAATAGCAGTTAAAAAATGTATTAGATACCTAAAAAAAAAAAAAATGAATTATTTACTCTAGTCATACTTTTGATAAAATAATTGATTGAATTACATTACAATTATATTAATATGTAATAATAATAAATATATTTAAAAATATAAATACATATATTTTATAATATAATCAATTAATATTTAATAGTAATTAAAAATTTCGGTTGGAGGATGTCCGGACCTCATAGATCCTCACCCTGAATACGCCACTGAAATAAGTCTCATTTAATAACATTATATTATATTTGATATCCTGTATCTTATTATTTATTCTTAATAGTATACTTACTTTTGTAAAAAGTGTTTTCATGAAAATGTAAATGTTTACAAAGCAATAAGTTTTTAAAGGTAGGTATAGTGAATTTCCATTTTTCTTACATATTTCGATAATTTGTTCATTAAAGATTTATTATTTATTAATACAGACAATTTTCCATGTTTCTAGTAACAAAATAATACCAATTATTAAACTTTATATACTGTCGATATATGTGCGATATTTATGACCTCAATAAACGATAGATAACGATTTATTAAAAAGTGTTTGCCTTTGAAGTACTGTAGTAAACCTATAGGTGTTTACTACTCGTAGATATTATTTTCTTATGATAACTTCTAAATTATTTTTATTATGTTGTTTACGTAAATTATTTATATATAAATACGTTAATTAAATTATTGCACTCATACACATAGACAGATATGATCGGTAAAAACACCCTTTAAAAAAACATATTTAAGTACTTTATAAGTTTTTATAAGTACTTTATTTACGTCCTTTCGTCCGTTTCGTCGACTAATTATTATTGTTTTTTACATAATTCGATTAGGCTCTGGTGTCTAGACTAACGCACTCGGACTTTTCAACCGATAATAACAACATTAACCCAGAACAACACTTTGATCAGTCCATCCATAAGTCATAAAGACGACGAACCGTCGAAGACATTTAGGACATCGACAAAAACAACTCCCTTTCCATCAGGCACGTATCTAGACCGTGATCTTGGGGGGGGCGATTTTTTTTATAAATATATCTATATCATAAGTTGTATACTCATATATTCAGGGCCAGATTTAGGGGGGCCCAAGGGCCACGGCCCCGGGGCCCCCACAAAATACATATTATATGAGCCCCCACAAAAAAATCTACTTTTTGTAAATTTTGTCGTTAATTTTTTAATTTTATAATAAATATATTTGTTTTCGGGATTAATAAAATAATTACAAATTAATAGAAATAGTAAGTTGTATGTAACAATAATATCGTAATCAATGATTTTAATGAAATAATAGAGTAATGTTTTTACAATTGATTTGAATTAAATTATTTTCTAAAATATTTGTAGAAAAATCTTGGATTATAATAATAAAACTTTTATTTGTTAATAGCCCCAGGGCCCCCACTCTAAATCCGGCCCTGCATATCTTTATACTTTATATACAATTAAAATAAATACACATAAACTGTATGTTTATTTGTTTTATTATTTTCCATATAAAGAGAGATATTTAAAGTGGCACTCCCTTGATCAGTGATCACGAGCCGCCACTGGTATTATTATATTGTTACAAATATATATCTATAGACTTATTCAGGTATTCAATTTCACTGTAACGTAAAAAGAGTTAATTTACAAAATTATTGCGATATTTCTATTAAAATTAAATTAATTATTGAATTTTGTATAATATTATACGGTCCTTGGGGGGGGGGCGATCGCCCCTATCGCCGCCCTTAAATACGTGCCTGCTTTCCATCTATCTATTATGTACTGGTCCATTCTTCTTTATAACGTATACGGGTGTTAGTAGAATTTTAGATTAGATGTTATTTTGTATTTCTTAGAGACGAAAAGCCGTTGACGATCTCCATACATACGTATGAGCCAACTGCTGAGTAATCTATTAGATAAGAATACTTTATAAAATCTCAGGCAGAATTAAAACTGTCTTCAAATTTTCTAAGTGTAATTTCATATTTTCATATATTACATTTTATTAATTATAATAAATAAAATCTTTATGTTTTGACTTTATAAATTGTTTTTATATTATTATAATTTAATCTACGGTTGAATATTTCTTCGGGACGTCAAGTGGATCTGACTTCGTCGAAACAAATAGTATAACGGGTTGCATTTGGTAATACTACGAGTCTACGAATGCGTAATTAACGCGTATTGCACGTAAGTTCACTACAGTACTAACAGTGGTCAGTGAGTCAGTATAACGAACGGCCGTGTTTTAATTTCGTGGGTTTTTAATCTGTGTTCGTTTTTCGTTATTTTATATTTACGTGTCAATTAACAACAACGCCGAAAGTAAGATCGTCTAAAACTTCTAAAGCAACAAAATATGTTACTGAATTTCGAAATGAAATTTTATAAAATGACGGTCAAAATTTGTATTGTGCTGCTTGTGAAAAATCGATAGCAATTGAACAACGATTTCAGGTAACACAACATTTATAAACTAGTAAGTAAAGAGAACAAAAATAGAAAGCTGAAATTTAAAAAAAAAATTTTGTCATCTACGTCTTCTTAAGTTTATAATACATCCAACATCGATTTATGTCAAGCTTTTATTAAAGCCGATAATCCACTAGTAAAACTTTAAAATTCTAATTTAAAATCATTCTACGAAAAATATACTGCTCAATCGATTCCCGATAAAAGCACTCTAAGAAAAAATTATATTCAACCAATTTATAAAGAATCTCTTGTGTCTATTAGAAATTCAATTGGTAATGGACCCATATGGCCATATGGGTATAAATCAACGAAACAACCGATTTAGATGTCAAATTTATTGCAAATATTATTATTGGAAAATTAAATAACAGTAAATCTAAGCTTTTTTTTTGAACTGTGAACAATTAGTTAAATGCAACCAATAATGATAAAACATTACATTCGTAAAAACGATTATGAGCGTAGATCATCAGAAAATATATGTATTGATTACAATTTTTACATTTATCTGTCTCTACGTGCAATATAAATAATTTATCATAAAACCCCTAATTGAGTCACCTACATACTCAAATCTGACAGAACTTCGCTCATAATCATTTTTCGAATGTAAAGATTTATCATTGTATACAAATGTTAATCTAAATCCAACACTATTATACCTTCCACACCAGTATCCCTATCTTTGCTTTTTATACATAAAACAACTAAAAAAAAAAAAAAAAAATTGTAATTGTAATAATTCACAACTAATTTGACCTGAGTTAAGTAAAATGTACTTGAGCTTCAATACAGTGGCGCAACTAGGAGGGCGCAAGAAGGTCTTTAGCACCCCTGAGTTATAATTTAGCACCCCTTGTTTTCTTTAGGTCTAACTATAATAATTACATTATAAAATACTGTCAATTTTAAGTTTTAAAGTTTTATTTAGAACTATTTTGTTCAAATGTCTTATAATATTGTAATCTATGAATATAATAAATTGATAATACTGCATGAAACCTAGAAAAAATATAAAATGTAAATGTCTACTTATTAGGATAATAAAATATGTTTAAATTTAGAATTGTTATAGTGATTCATAAATAATTGGGAAATAGCATTTGGTGGTGTGGGGGCAAGGTTTATTTTTTGTCACATAATTTTAGCACCCCCAATATTTAGGCTCTAGTTGCGCCTATGCTTCAATAACAATTTCAGAAATTTAAAAAAATTTTTGTCAATTTTATTTAACATTATTTTAAAATATTGAAATATTAATTTTATTTAAATTTAAACTTTAAACACCTAGAAGACAAATTAATAATTGATATTTTTCTAATATTCAGGAAGATCAGGTTAACTAATATGAAAGTATGCATCAATAAAATGTTCAAATTTTTGGCTTTTCTATTAATTTTTATTGTAAAAGTGTTGAGAAATAATAAGAAGAATACTTCTATAGATTCTCGGATTATCGATTAAACTAAAAAGACAAATTTAAACAATTATAAAAAAAAATTAGACTTGTGATTTTTATAATATTTCAGTATCATGTTAAGTAATATGTGAGCATACCCTAGTAAAATTTTCATATCTTAAAACACAAAACTGCCTATTTTATAAAACTACATTCATAAAAAAGAAAATTTTACGAAATATTCAAAGTTCTATATTTTGTAGAAAAATTAACGTAACGGTTCCAAAATTTTATCACAAAAATATTTTATATAATATATATTTATATTTTTAATTTATAGTATACCCAATATAATTTTCAACTCTGTAAGTTCAAAATTTTTTAAGTTTAATTTTTTATCGTGAAATATTGAAATCGAATTCGTCGAAATTTTGGTTTTTTGAAAAATGTCGTTTTTTCTATCGCATAGGATCAATTTTGAGTAATTCCAAAAATAACTTTAAAGTACAACTAACAATTACATCTACTTTCCAACCGGAGACATATGCTATTCATGAGAAATGGAGGGTTGTTTCGGGTAGTATATGTGTCTACATATATAATAAATAAAAAAAAGACACATCATTGTATAAACAATAGATTTTTTCCCTTCGCTCAAAATCTAAAATGATACATAGTCTATATATAAGAAACATGCAACTCACCTGATAAATGATATTAAAAACTTATGATATCGACAGGATGAATCAACTACGTATGGACGTTGATTCAATATATGTAATCCAAATGGTAACCGTAAATTGGTCTTCACGGTAACAACGAATGTTCACAGAAAGTTAGAAATGAATGTGTGTACGTATTCGATTTACATTAAATACCTACACAATTACTATTATGTTGTGGTGTACAGTGGGTACACCCACTGACTATAAAAAATATAATTATTTATATTTACTTATAATATTCAAAAATCGATTAGGTATGTCAATAAGATAATAATAATAATTATACCTACAATAAAAAGGAGGAAAGTATGAGTACTGTATTTTATATACTCGTAGTCAATTTATACACCAAAGATAAGTTAAAATTTTGGATATTATTGTTATACGTACAATATAATATAAAAAAAAAAAAACAATACTGATAACATAAGAAGTATAAATAAGTCACATGTCTTAAATAATAATTTTTGTATCTCTTTTATAACGAATATATATTTCTAAAATAATACAATAATTGCTAAACTATTCTATTCCTAATACAAATTCTCAAAAAAGGTTTTTTAATCAGTTTTCTTTAATTATTAATTATGATTAAATTATAATATTATTATATTAATATATTGTTATATTATTATATTATTATAGTACTCGTATTAAATTATTATATTATTTTTCATACTTTTTAAATTTTGAGCGAAGCGATGAATCTATTTGTTTTACAATGATGTATGTTTTTTTTTTTTTTATGTATTTATGTCTAAAGACACTTTTTCTATCCGAAATAATGCTCCGATTTTTATGAATAGTATAATTATGATTCTGGTTGGAAAGTGAATGTTGTTGGTAATTCTCGTGTAATTGTATATATTATAATATAATGTTTGATAAAATTGTCATGTTTGAGCTTTGAGATTTAAGGTTTGAAAATTTTACTGAAATATACTCACATATTTCTTAACATGATATCAAAATATTAGAAAAATCTTAAATCTCATTTCTTTATAGCTCTTTAAAAATGATATTTTTAGTTCAATCAAAAATCTTAGAATACATACAAGTATTCTTCTTTATATTTCTCAACACTATTACAATAAAAATTAATAAAAACGCAAAAAAAAAAAAAAAAAAAATGTAAAATATTATTGAAACATACTGATACATATTTTATCGTATTTACAAATTAAGTAATAAATAGTTGTCAAAATATCCTAATGACATATTGACATAGTAATGATATCAATCAAAACTAAAAACTTTAAATTTTATGAAATGACCGAAATCATGACACAAAAAGATGATAAAGAATTTGCATTAATGTTAACAACTTATAAATTGTAAATTTTTTCACGAAAACTGCATTTTCGACGAATTCGATTTCAATATTTCATAATTACTCGGGCAATTTTTAATTTAGAGACTTGAAAATTTTATTGGGAACCGTTAAGTTAATTTTTCTACAAAATATAGGACTTTGAATATTTCGTAAAATTCTGGTTTTTATGTATATAATGTTTGATAAAATTGGCAATTTTTGGTATTAAGGTCTGTAAAGTTTACTGAAGTATATATACATATTACTTAACATCATATCAAAATATTAGAAAAATCCCTAGTCTCAATTTTTTTTTATAGCTGTTTTAATTTGATATTTTTAGTTTAATCGAAAATCGTAAATTCCATAGGAATATTCTTCTTATTATTTCTCAATACTTTCACAATAAAAAGAAGAGCTGATAATCCTGCCGCATGGAATACAGGTGTGCAAATCATAGCGTTTAATTTTAATTAGAATTTGAATGCGATGAAAACCACTGCATTTGGAAAAACGATTCTGAGTGAAGTTCTGTCAGATATAGGCATTTAGGATTTAAGTAACTCAAGGATTTTTAAAGATAGAGACTTGAAAATGTTTTTGGGTATTCACATTGTTACTAAATATATGTGGTAAAATTTTGGAACCGTTAAGTTAATTTTTCTACAAAATTTAGGAATTTGAATATTATGTTAATAATACGACAGCTACGACACTGAATGTAGTTTCATAACAGCTGTTTGGTATTATAACGTCGAATTATTGTATTTATTGAAATAAACTTAGCTATATAAAGAAAAATTAAGACAGGACTACTATACATATTTGTATCTTTTTGGAAATATATACCGATTTTACCATAATTACCAATTTGAAATGACATAATGTTGAAAATTTTGTGAAATAATCATAAAAATTCATATAAAATATCAATTTTTAATTGCACTAAAAATTTCAACTTTGAACAGCTATAAAAACAGAGATGCGATTTTTAAAATATTTTGTAGGTAACTGAGTTAAGCAATATATCAAGGAGCATCTATAAAATGTTTAGATTGCTAAACTTATAATTGCCGTTTCATCAAGTATCAAATAGGGATAAAATGAAAATGATAAGAAATTATCAGAATTCTAAATTTTCACAAAAAATTCAAGTTACAATTTCAAAATTATTTAGCTATGTGAAGTACCTTTGTTTATACCCAATTAAATTTTCACATCTCTACCTTCAATATAACCTAAGTTATAAAATATGTAAATCAATTTCGTCAAAATTACAATACCTATTACCGAATCTTAGTAATTTTTTTTCTGTATTTTATAATAATCAGTTAATAAATAATAATAAGTACAAGTTATCTTAAATTGATTCAGAATTGAAATAAAACTGTTTACTGTAGAACTCTAGGAGGTGTGATTGTGTGAATTACTTTTTGGTGTAGATAACACAACTAGCGGTGTCAATAGCTATGAATTATATGGTTAATTTGTAAAACATTACGTATTCATAATAAATAAAAAATATTAGGTACCTATATTATATCAAAATAATCCAATAATGACGTCCATAGATAATAAAATTATAAATAAAAATTAAAAAGTGAGATTTAAAACTAGGTATACGTCCATATCCAATAAATAAAACTACTCGTATTATATTGTTTTATACAACATTTACCTATTCATTTTTCTAAATAAGTAAATAACTGTAATATGTTATCTAATGCAATTTTGTAGAAAAATTAAACAATATAGATATATATAATAGTAATATAGATGGTAATTGTATAATGTATAGTAATTATAATGATTGAACACACTTTAAGTGCATTATAAAACAGGGAGTAAAAACAGGGGTGAAAATGAGACCCCGGTCTCAACCACATAACACGGAACCCGAAAAAATCAAAAAACCTATTAAAACCTAAACACGTAACCCGAGAAAATTTAAAATGGATTTATAATCTAAAACCACTAAAATCTGTTTTATAACCCGATAACTGAAAACCGATATAATTTTTAATTAAAATTGATTTTAAAATATTAAATCTTTAAAACCCTTACGAAGCAAAATTAATTTAAAGTATGCTAGGTATGAAATCTGACGGTTTACCACAATTAAATTATATTTAGAAATTTATAATATATATTTATATTAGATTTTGAGCGATGCAAAAAATGTATTGTTTTTAGAATGATGTGTGACTTTTTTTTTTGTTTCATTTTTTTTTTATGTGTAGACACTTTTACTCCCCAAAATAATGCTCAGATTTTCACAATTAGCTTATGTTTCCTGTTGAAAAGTGGATGTATTTGATACTTTATTTAAGTCATTTTTCGAATTTCTCAAATTTAACCCTATACAATAGAAAAAACAACCAAAACATGACGAAAAACGGCATTTTTCACAAAACTGAAATTTCAACAAATTCGATTTCAATATTTTACGATAACTCAGGCAATTTTGAATTTGAAGACTTGAAAATTTTTTGGGTATTCACATAGGTACTAAATATATGTGGTATTTAGGAATCGTTATGTTAATTTTTCTACAAAATATGGAACTTTGAATATTTCGTAAAATTCTCTTTTTTATGTATATAATGATTGATAAAATTGGCAGTTTTGGATTTTAGTTCTGAAAATATTACTGATGTATACTCACATACTACTTAATATGATATCAAATTAATAGAAAAATCATTAGTCTCATTTTTTTTTATAGGGGTTAAGTTGAAATTCTAGTATAATCGATATTTATCGCATATATTTGCGGATTCTTTTTATTATTTTTCATTACTTTTATAATAAAAATTAATAAAAATGCGAAAAAATTGAGAAAATTTTTAAAAATTTAATTGAGCATACGTACATGTTGGTTATCGTATTACTTGAAAATTGGATGATTATCAAGTATCAATTTTTCTTTATAATAGGTGTCTTAAAGTTGAAATTTGAGTAAAATTAGGCCGTATACACATTACACACGGAGCTACTAAAAAGAAACGCAACTGATTTATTATTACAATTATTAATCGATTACTAACGTATTTAAAGTAAGTAGTAAGTAGTTTAATATTTAAAGTATTTATGTTTATGGATTCTTATTATATTTTAATATTTTAAAACAATGTTAAATAAAATTGACAACATTTATTTTAAATTTTCAAAAAATTATTGAAGCTCAAATACGTATTGTTCCAAATTAATTGTGAATTATTATATTTATGTTTTTTTTTATATAGCTGTTTAAACTATATAAAGCAAGGGAAGGAATACAGGTGTAAAGAGGATAGTGTAAAATGTTGATTAACATTTGAATGCAATGATAAATCATTACATTGGAAAAGCGATTCTGAGCGAAGTACTCTCAGATTTGAGTATTAGTATTTAGACATTTAGTATTATTATTAGTAATTTTATGATAAATTATTTATATTGAACGTAGAGACTGATAAATGTAAAAATTTTAATCAAAACATATATCATCTGATAAACTTCGCTGAAAATCATTTACGCGAATTCGAATGTAATGATTATAGATTATTGCATTCAAATGTTAATCAATATTCAACACTATCCTTATTACATCTGTATCAAATAGAGCTTAGTCTTTGATCTGTGATGGGCCAACCTCCGGGAGGTGCTCAAACAAATATTATGAGATTTACGAAGGAAATATTTATTTATAGATGGTTGCTATTAGTTTCAATAATATTTATTATATTATAGACTATAGTCTATAGTTACTAATATAATCATGATGAGTAAAATTCGTCAAAGGAAAATTTAATTTATTTCGTCGTTTTTTCAGTCGCATCGGGTCAATTTTGAAAAATTTTAAAAATGATCTGTATAAAGTACAAACTACATCAAATTTTAATCGGAGAGATATACTATTCGTGAAAATCAGGGCATTATTTCGGGTGGTAAAAGTGTTTTCAGGCATAAAAACAAAAAACAAAAAGCAAGGGAAGGGATAAAGGTGTACAATTATAGTGTATTAGTGTTTAAAATAACTATAATGTGAAAACAATGATTAAACATTGCATTCGAAAAAACGATTCTGAGCCAAGATCAATCAGATAATGCCGTTTATTTGTCATATTTTTCATAATAATTTCGATAAACTAAAAAAATGAAATTTAAACAGCTATAAAAAAAAAATTGAGACCAAACATTTTTCTAATATTTTAGTATGATGTTAAGTAATATGTAAGTATACTGTATTACAGGGACCCCCTCCTAGTTGCGTCACTGCCGAAGACCGAATGGTTCGTTACTTCTCATTATAGATCTTAGTCTTTGATCTATGATCCTTGATTTGTGATGGGCCAACCCCCAGGAATTGCTCAAACAAGTATCTTATTCCATATAACTCATATAAGAGATTTACGATGGAAATTTTGTTTATAAATGGTTGCTATTAGTTTCAATAATATTATTTTAAAGGTTGCTATTAGTTGCAATAATACGAGTAATTCTATTATCACTATGATTAATATTATAATCATGATTAGTTAAATTCATCGATGGAGAAATGTCATTTTTTTCGTCATTTTTCGTCGTTTCTTCTACCGTTTAGGTTCAATTTTGAGAAATTCGAAAAATGTCCTAAGTAAAGTACCAACTACATCTACATCCATTTTCCAACCAGAAACATATGCTATTCGTGAAAATCGGAGCATTTTTCAGGTAGTAAATGAGTTTTCAGGTATAAAAATCACACCATACACATCATTCGCTTTGCTCAGAATCTAAAATGGGGAATGTTATATTAAATTTATATATACATATATGTTGTTAAATGACTTTGAAATTTATGGTCTGTTTGTGTGTGTGGGGGGGGGGGGTGAATAGGGGTAGTAAGATATATATAATTTTAGCCCCTTAAAATGTAGTTCTAGTTGCGCCTATGCTCCTAAAATGTTGATGATGAACTGATAAAGTTTATGTTCCTTATATAATCATGAATATAAATTAATTAAAAATAAGCATTACATTTTATAATTCATAATTCCCATGTTTTTATAATACGAAAAATATACGATTTTCGATGGAATTGTTTGTTTATAGATGGTTGCTATTAGTTTCAATAATAATCATACTCGTATTATCACTATGGTTACTATTATAAATTATAATAAACAAATATTTAGCTGATGAATCAAATTCTTCGAAAGAATAATGTGATGTTTTCGTCATTTTTTCGTCGTTTTTTAATATAACATTAGTGAAAATCGGTTAAGAAAAAAAAGAAAAAAAAAAGGTATATCATTGTAAAACCTATACATTCTTCGCATCGCTAAGAATTTAAAAGACACACATTGTAAAACCAATGCATACTTTTTTCTTCCCTTCTTTATCTAAAAAAAAATGAAACTGCATTTTATATCACTATTATTTAAATTGTAAATGAATCGCTAACTGCAGAAATGGAGGGAAAAGGAGAATTAGGAAAAGTCCACTTTTCCTAATTTTTCAGGAATGACCAAAAACCAAATATGGACATGTACCCTTTCTATAGTAAACAAGAATTTCCAAACAGTATATTTATTGTTTTGATAATCGGATTTGACTCCTATCTGCACTAAACTATGTATTTATGCGTGCTTAATGAAAAATGATAATAAAATCAAAATTGATAAAAATGGACTTGTCCCCTTTCTGCAGTTAGCGAATCAAATATATATGTTATTATATACCTACCTGAAATCTTATAAGGATGATTTCATTAATTATTTTTTATTAAGAATATACAAAAATACACGTTACTTTTTTAATCAAATTAGAAAATACGTTGGCAAATAAAAAATATTAAATAATATTTTGCTGATAAAGTTTAATTATTGTTGTAATAAAATACATTAAGTTGGTATAATACTATGGTATGGTAAAACTAACATACAAGTCATATGCTATTACTCGTCACATTTATATAAATATATTATACACAGTCTGTTTACAACCATCATGTGGTACCTTTCAATTATTTATTAGTATATTAAAAAAACAATAAAACAAATACATAATAATTCTGATATTAAAGTAATAAAAAATTATTAAATAAAAGTAAAAGTTTTAAAGTATATGGATGTACCTACCTATATAATAAATAATAATTCACATCACATTATAATAATTTAAACAATATTAAAAAGGATTTTCAAAAAATGGAACTTTTCCTAAATGTATAAAAATTAAAATAGAAATTAATTATTTGAAAAAATAAAAATAAAAAAACCGAAACCATTAACTCATTTGACTTTGAACTATTAACTCGAAGAGTTATAAAGCACTAATTGTAGGAATATTGACAACAGTACCATTATTTACATTTCATAATTCTTGTAATTTCTTAAATGTCAACATCCTAATCTCTCCAATACTTAATACTAAATCGTAATTCCTCTCTAATGTTTGTTTGATTTCTACACACATCAATGAATCCATACCAAGATCACCTAGTGTGGCCAAAACATCAATGTTTTTAGTTTCTTTGATACCAAGAATATTTGCAACGGCATCAATCAGGCTAATTGATACATCACCACCAGAACCATCTTTAATTTTTTCAGCTAATACCATTGATGCCAAAACAGGATATGGATGTTGTAAAAATATGTCAAATACATTCAAACATGATGCCATACGTTGTGGCAATGTGCCACCAATCACAGTATCATTTCCACCTATTGTTTCAATTATAAGACCAACATCTCCAATAGCACTCCACTGAATAGCCAACTGGTAAAAGTATATATATTTGTAATATACCATTGTTTATATGAATATTTATATCTAATAAAAAAACTTACTCCTGGAAGTCCAGCTTCTTGTCTAGCTTCACAAATTCTTTCCATAACAGAATTAGCAAAACCATAATTAGTTTGACCAGCATTACCACGCCCACAAGACATAGATGAAAATACGACGAAATGATCAATTTCAGGGCAAGATTTTCTGGTAACTACATCCAAATTATTAGTTCCATTAATTTTAGGTTTGCTAACTATTTCAAAATCTTGTAGTGTCAGTTTTTCCAAGAAAGCATCTCTTAACACCTTAATTATATAGTAAATAATTAATTACTAAAGAATTAAACTTTTAACAAAATATAAAAATAGTAATATATAATTGGTTTTGTATCTATAATAAATATAATACGAATATAAAAAGAAAAAAGAAATATTGTTATATAAAGTATTAAACACAAAATTACTACTTACAGCTGCTAAATTGAAAACACCTCCTACAGGTCCTAATTCATTACTGTCATCAATCAGTTGTTGAGCTCCTTTTAGAGTTGAACAGTCAGCATTTGAAATTAGTACATTAACTCCATATTCTTTCCAATTGGTAACACATCTAGCTTGGTAACCAGTTGTAATTCCATTTTTAGTAGCCAACACAAGGTTTTTAGCACCTCTAAATACTAACCAATTAGCTAATTCTAAACCGAATCCTCCAAGCCCTCCAACTAACACGTAAGTCTTGTGAGGACTCATATAAGATCGTGGAATTGCTGTTACTAATTTAGTAGCTGGTCTTATTACAGCAGATAGTTCTTCGTCACGAATTTTTAAAACTACTTTTCCAATATGTTTTTTAGATTCAATGAACCTGAATGCTTGTTCCACTTCGGATTCAGAGAATACTGTAGCAGGCAGAGGATTGACAGCACTATTTTTAATACCATCATTTAACAATCTAACAACTTCTTTCTTTTCTTCACTTTTAGAATTAGGATCTAATAAGGAGTCCAATGAAATTCCATGGAATGTAGTATTTCTTAAGAATACAGACATGTCCAGTAGACTATAGTTGGATGAGTCAAATTTTCCAATTTCTAAGAAACATCCATCTTTAGCTAAACAACGCACTGAAGCATGACGTTTATCGTTGGCTAATGTGTTTAAAACTAGATCTACACCGTGTCCTTTAGTTTCTCTTAATACATGCTGTTCAAAACTAATGTCGCGAGAAGTGGAAATATTTTTGTCTGTTAACTAACATATATTTAAAGTTAAAAAAAAAATTAAATGTTATATATTATTACTAGTTATTTAATAAAAATACTTTTGGAAAATATGTTTTTAAAAATTCTCTCTTAGATTTACTATCAACTGTAGTATATACAGTAACTCCCATGTGAAGAGCAATGGCGATGGCTGCTTGACCAACACCTCCATCACCAGCATGAACCAACAATGAATCACCAGGCTTCATTCGACCTCTTACACAAAGTGCATAGTAAGCCTGATGGAATATAATTATTATTGATGTATTTGTAAGAATTATAAATATTTAATTTCTTACAGTTCCATAAACAACAGGTATAGTAGAAGCTTGTTCTAATGTCCATTTGCTAGGTACTTCCCACAAGAAACCAGGATCAGCAAGTACACTAGTCGCCAATCCTCTTGCAGCGAGCATACCCATGACTCTCTTTCCCTTTGAATCGCGACCAGAAAATTCAAGTCCAAGAATGCAATCCTGAAATAAATAGAATAAAATAAATTAGTTGGTCTTACCTTAGTAAAAAAAATATAATATTATCCATACTTGTCCTGCTAAGTCACCAGGTAATGCATCTAGAGGAAGTTCTCCGGAAGCCCACATAACATCACGGTAGTTTAACGGTGCGTAATATACAGTGCATAATTCAGTACTTGAATCATATTCCGGTCTATAATTTAATATTTTTTTTAAAAAATCCATTATAGTATTATAATATTATTATTATAATTATTTATAAAATATATTTACTTGAAGAATTTTAAAGGTCCTTCGATCCATTTCAAACTGCTTAAGTCTCCTCGAGTTAATGCATTAATATATGCATGTTCAACTTTCAATGAAGGCTTATTTTGTTGATGTTCTAATTTCAAATGTCTCATTGAGCCCCATATTCCATTAGGTTTTAACACGTTACTAATTAAATCATTCTTTAACAGAGAGGAATAAAACGGAATGTTTGGAGAAAATCTTGGGGCAGTTTGATCTTGAATGAAAATTGATCTTATGCAATTACCACCAGGTTCTTGTTTAACACAATTAATAAAACCAATAATTCCATTCGTATCTTCTTCTTGTGCAAATAATAATATTTTTTTGCTAGTATCATTTTCAGCCAGTTTCATAGCTAATTTTAATGTTTCTACCCACTCGTAAGATATATTGGATACTTGAATGACATCAGAAATAGTTAGTTCTTTATTAGGCTAAATTAGAATATAAACATTTAAACATTATATATATTAAATAGCAAATTCGTAATATAAAAAAAAAAAAGAAAACATTTAATTATACTATAACTATATACTAATACTATAACTACAAAATCCTTACTTTTCTCAATAAATAATATATTTTATCTTCAGAAATTAATTTACTGATTAAAGATAGATCATTTTTAGCGATATTCTTTTGAAATTGTTCATTTGACTCACAAATAATGACAAAGCCACCATCTTTTATGGTTCCAGCTAAATTATTTAATTTATCATTTGATTCTAAGACATTAGATGCAATTGCTACGTGAGCATTACTTTCTAATGGGCCGTTTTCTAATAATTTATTTATAATTTTCACTTCTATTGATTCCAATATTGACACAAAAATTTGTGGTTTTTTAGTATATAATGTTGCATCAATCTAATATAACAAATCAATCTATTTATATAATTTTTTAAATAAATATCATGAATGAAAGTCTTTTTCTTACAGAAATTAATGGTTCAGACTCGAGAATATCAACAACAATAGGCATGTATATTTGTTCAGGTGAATTATCAGAGTCAAACTCAATAACTTTTACTTTTGTCGCATTACCACTATTTTCTAAAATAATCTGAAGGTATACAGTGATAATACTCATTACATTCAAAGCTGTTGAATCCTGTTAAGGTAGCATTTTATATTTTTAATGTAATCATTTTATTAAACATATCGATAAAAAATTAATCATGTAAAAATTATTACATCATTATTAAAATATAAATATGATATAATATATGTATTAATTTTAAATAAAATTTCTATAATATATTTAAAGATTGAATATTTAAATATATTAATGAAGTAAATATTTTGTCTCAGTTGATATATGGCATAACACAATAATATTTTGTATGTTTTATATATAATATTACCTCATATGCAATAAATGGTATAAATGTGTATTTTTCTAATTTTGGAGTAGCTTGCGATTGTTGCCTTCTTGGAGCTAAACTTGTTATCATCCCACAACACTCAATACCTCCAGATTTGACAACATTATTGTCTTTGTCGACATACACAGGAATGACTAAACAAAAAAAAAAAAAATAAAATAAAAAAAAATTGTAGATATTTACATAAATATTTATTATTATTATTTTTTATTTCATATAATTTAAATCTTACAACTATTATCTGTTAATGATTTAATAGTTTTTAAATGCATAAACGGATCAATAATAATTTTTTGAAGTCTTCTTAGTAAGCATAAATCTTTATTTCGTAATCCTAAAATTACACACTGAAACATCGTGTCAATGAAGCTAATCCAATTTCCTTTCCATTCTAACATTCCATTAATGCCTATATCAAAATAACATAAATTTTTTTAATTATTATAATTTAAATTTCTCAATTTTATATATTCAACTATTATTTTAAAATAGTACCTAATATGAGACTTCAATAAATTACCTTTAATATCAGATTCCTTAACACCTCTAAAAACTCCTTTATAATCATATCCACGTAAACCCAAATCTTTGTAAAAATCCACAGATTTAAGGGGCAAAATATTTTCAGTTACTTTTGGTTTATTGTTTAATTGATCAGAAAAATGATTAGGTTTATCAAATATAAAAATCTGACCAGTAACTACAACAGAACCACCTTCACATATCTCAAAATTGCCTGTTCCCTCTAAAATATTAATGATGAAGTTTATTTTCCCTATAACATTTTGAATACAAATTAATTACAAAAAGCAATTATAATTTATAAAACCGATGTATATATAATACGAAAAATATATATAATACGAAAAATATATATAATTTAATTTAAAAAAAAATTAATTCTAAGAAAATTACAGCGCTCATTTATACATTTTAAATAATAATTACCATATTTAGGTATAATAGTTGCTCGAAAAAATTTTACATTTTCGATTATAACTGGAAGCTCTTCCATATTCTTTTTTTTAAGTTTAGAAAAAGTCTTCCAAACAAGTATCTATTCGAAAATATACGATTAGTAATACTTATATTACATCTATTATAAAAATAAATATTAATAAAATAGTACCAGATATCCAGTACCGGGAAATAACACTCTACCATCGATAATATGACCTGACAAATATTTATCTTCTTCTATATTTAAATCGACTTTAATAGCAGATACACCTGATCTAACTTCCTATAATTATTTTATTTAATGTTTAATTTAATATTAATAAATAAATAAATTTTCATTATTTATATTCAATAATATTTTTTTATATTTATACTAAACCTCTTGAGAAAAATTTGCAACTGTCCATTTAACTGAATGATCCCATTCGACCAATGATTGAACCATAGGCGTTCCACGTGATACAGGATATGATACAGATGGATATAAATCTTTAATTTTTGGTTGTAGTCCTGCGTTATACAATCTAAAATAATGATTATGAAAAAATATTTCTTAAAATTTAGCAATATATGAATATTAAACCTAAACCCACTTTCCAATAGCTGATAATAAAATAGAAATATTTGCTTCGGGATCATTTGAACGCTTGGTAAGACCTATGCATAAACATTCAGACCCTAGTGATCTCCTTAAAATTGCTTGAAGTATTGCATGAGGTGCGATTTCAATAACAATAGCATCTTTTGGAACATGAGATATAGCTTCCTAGTAATTATTAGTATCAGAAAATGTCTTAAAATATTAATAGATTTTAATATATTATGCATTAATTCATACGTAAAACCAAACCGGAGACAGTAAATTGTTTACGTGGTAAGCGGTAGAATTCATTTTAGCAAGTTCAGTATTCCACAAACTTTTAGGAATTGAAGAACTGATCCATCGAGATGAACGTGGTTTTGGTATTGATATAATCTATATTATTGACATATAATTTTAAATAAACAAATTCACATTATAATAATACAAAATAAATCTTTTTTTAAACGTCACTAAATTATTTTATTATTAAAATAATACATAGCTATAAATACTTTAGAAATGACTATTTTTTGTTGTATTTATATGTGATAATTAAGAATAATTATGACAATACAAAAAGTAAATGTGAAGAAGTAAATGACGAATGTGAAAAAATGTATTAACATTTTCCAAACTTAATCGAAGTTTAGATTCTGCATTGGAAATATATTTTGAATGAAAGGCAAATCCTGAGCTATTAACTTCTTTTGCAAAAACACCTTCAGATTTGCAAGTATTTACAAAATCACTGACACTTTTTGGTGGCCCAGATATTGTTATACTATCTTCACTATTATGACATGCCAGAAATACGTCATCTGGCAACCTTTTTTTAGTTTCATCCCATGATAATCCTTGGTGTTAAACAAATTATTATCAAATTCCAAAACATCAATAAAATTAAAAAAAAATTACCAATAGCAGCCATAGATCCACGAGTTATATTAGATTCTAGAAGACTTTGAGCTCTTGAATATGAAATTAAAACGGTTTGATCAGCAGTCAATGTGCCATCAACATATGCACAAATAAGTTCGCCAAGTGAATGACCAATAAATCCATCAGGCTCAATCCCAATGGATTTCAATAAGTCTACTAAAGCAACCTAACTCATTTAAATTAATATTAGAATTTAACTCTTTAACCTTTTAAGACCAATTATTACTTGCATGGATGTTATTGATACAAACGAATAGAGAACATTATCGAACGTGGATTCATTTTTGGAATTCATAATGCTCAATAAATCAATACCTTTGGGTTTAAGCACAGCTGCGGCATTATTTATTGCCTTAGAAAATATCTCCAATTGAAGAAGTCCTTCCAACATACCTGCCCATTGACTACCCATACCAGAAAAAATAAACCATACAGGTCTTTTAGTTGGTTTTACTTTCTACAAATTATTAATAATTGTTTAACATTTTAATGATAATAATTTTATATTTTAAATTAAAATATGAATAACATACAGTTACTTCAGATATTGATTTCCCAAGAATTGAATAACCTCTATAACTATGTCCATTAATATTATTATAATGTATACTATGTAATAGATTATTGAACTCATCGTCTAATGGTGTATCCGCAATCTAGTAAAATCGATATAAAATAAATGATGATGTATTATATAAGGTAGAATAGAAATCTACGTTTTTCAACATATGATTAAGTGCATCTTCTGTCCTTCCCGATACAGTAATTAAACGTGGTATATTGGTTAATGTGACAGTAGACTTTAATTTGGAATTTGATTTTAATAATACGTGAGCATTAGCACCACCAAACCCAAACGAATTAAGAGCTATATATCCTCCATTAAAATCCCAGTTTTTATTTACAACCTATAAGGATAAAAATAAATAGTGATACATTGCACATTTATTTTAAATTATTTAATGCATATTACTTGTAATCGTCCATCAAATAAAGCTGGAATATCAGGATTTGGATTTTTAAAGTGAAGATTTCCTGGAATTTTTCCGGATTCCAAAGAAATAACAATTTTTGCTAATGCACACAAACCAGATGCAGGTTCAGAATGACCCATATTTGATTTAACTGAACCAATTAAAAGTGGAGACGTTCGGTTTTTGGTGAAAAATTCAGCAACAGAATTAACCTCTTCTTTATCACCAACCTAATTCATTCATTAAATATTGTATAATATTTATATATTATAAATTTATAAAGTTAATATATCTATTATTATTAAATATCATACATTCGTTCCTGTGCCATGAACTTCTACATATTGTACATCAGCCGGATTGACCTCACATTTGGCATATACTTCATGAATAAGTTTATTTTGCATTTTACCACTGGGAAATGTAATCCCTTGATCTTTATACCCATCATTGTTTGTCAGTGCTTCTACAACCGTAGCATAATTACGTTTGGATATACTGACTTTCTGTAAAAATACTGTTACAATTGCTTCACTTCTTACATATCCATTACCTAACATAACATGTATTGATAAAAATGAGTTAAACGAAAAAATGATATTATTATTCTTAATATATTTATACCTGACACGTCAAATGTTTTACACATTCCCTCAGATGATAACATGTTCAACTTAAGGCCTTGCAATGAATTTGTAGGTTTTAGCAATAAATTTACACCTCCAACAATTGCCGCTTCACACTGTCCACTTCTTATTGCATGAAATGCTTGTGACAATGCAAATAAACTACCAGAACAAGCTGAATCTATAGCATAACTTGGTCCATTAAAATCAAAAGTGTACGAGATTCTGTTGGCAAACATAGCTCGACAGCAACCAGTTAATCCATAGCCGTTAACACGATCTTGCGTTCTGCTCCAATAATCATCAGATTCGCTATGTAATACACCAACGAATACTCCAATTTTCGTTCCGCGAATATCATCTGGATTTACACCTTTTAAAAGAATTAATTGAAAAGTTTATATCTAATCTATGATTATAAATCATTTAATACGCTCAGAATAAAAAAATAAATATTGTTTACCAGCATCTACGATACATTCGTAGGTAGATTCTAAAAGTAACCTCAATTGTGGATCCATAACCTCAGCTTGTTTTGCATGTACTCCAAAGAAATTTGCATCAAAATATTCCAGTTCTTTGAGTTTTCCTGTTCTTGCTGGTAAGCCATGAAGTCCTGTACAAAATATATTTTATATACTGATAAAAAATAATAATTAAAATAATATGAAATAATAATAAATATTATTTTAAATATGAAGATATACAATTTGTATATCATGATAGTACATAGATTTGGAAATACACTCATAAATAGAATTGTTTACCATATGGCCAACGTCGATCATCGTCTGTAACTAAGTCTACACCAGCAAAAAGTTTTTCTTTGAATTCTGCAATTGAATTACATTCCGGAAAACGTCCAGAAATACCACTGATCACTATTTCATCATTTCCAAAATTCCAAAATTCACCATTTACTCTTCCTTTATAGTATTCTTCATTATCTTTTGTAAATCCTGCCGTCATTGAGTCTTCTGACTTTGTAAAATTAAAATAATAGTTATGTAGTTGTAAATGTTAATCAAAAACCGGTTATTATTCTGTAATAATTTTTTTTTAAAAATAGTCACATAATTGTAAGAATTTTTTTAAAATTATTTAGACGTTTTTTTTTTTCGAGAAATAATTCTCCTATTTTCACGAATAGCATATGTTTCATGTTGAAATGTGAATGTATTTTTTACTGTTGTTTCGAATTTCTCAATATTGACCATATGTGACAGAAAAACGACCAAAAGTTGACGAAAAAACGGCAATTTTTCACGGAAACTGAAATTTAAAGGTATTCGATTACAATATTTCACAATAACTCAGAAAATACTTACATTCTTTAAAATTATATTGGGAGTATTATATACTCGTACATGTGATAAAATTTTTAAACCGTTAAGTTATATTTTCTACAAAATATAGAACTTTGAGTAATTCGTAAAATTTAGTTCTTACGTATACAATGATTTATAATTATTAAATTAGCAATTTTGGGTGTTAAGTTCTAAAAATGTATTAACGCATACTTAAATATTAGTTAATTTATTTCTCGAATATTAGAAAAGTATCAATTATCCAATTTTATTTTTATAGTTGCATAATGTTGAAATTTGAGTATAATAATTTTTAAAATATTTGTATGGATTCTTCTGATTATATTTCAATGTTTTAGATTAATGCTAAATAAAATCGACAAAAAATTTTAATATTTATATTGATGATCAAATATCTACATTATACTATTTAATTTGTTATTCAATTATTGAAAATGTATAATTTATGCGTGCAACTACAAATTATGCTTAAATATGGTAATTATTATATAAAATGTATAAACTAGTACTAATTTTTTTTTTAAATTTAATTATACATGTGTTTCGTATTATAAAAACATGGGTATAATGAATTATAGTATGTAATGCTTTTTTTTTATTAATTTGTATTCATAATTATAATAGGTACATAAACTTCATCATCAATATTTAAATGGGAACAGGCAATTTAGAGTAATAATTGGTCTTAAAAGGTTAAAGAGTTAAATTCTAATATTAATTTTAATGAGTTATGTTGCTTTAGTTGACATTCAGTTAAATGGGCAGTAGCAGATTTCTGTCAAAATGTATAGTATAAAAATAAAAAACAAATATAGACTATAAATAAAGAAAAAATATTTATTTATTAATATTTAATTAAACATTAAATAAAACTGGTCACATTTTTATATTTGATAAATCCAAACATTTCTTTGATGAATTAAATAACATACCAAAACCAAAAGTATTTGAAAATACTTCGCCTCTTAAATCTGAGGATATTTATAAATATTTGGGTTTACGAGGATTTATTTATAACCCTTTACACCATTTAGAGGTGTTTAGGAATCTGATAATAAAAATAATTTATTGAGTCCTAATATTATTATTCATAATAATTGTATAAAATATAAAATTTAAAAAGAAGAGCTGATACTCATGCTGCAGGGATACAGCTTTGCATTTCATAGTGTTTAATTTTAATTGGAATTTGAATGCATTGATAAACCATCGCATTCGTAAAAACGATACTTAGCGAAGTTCAGTCAGATAATGCAGATATTGATTAAAATTTTGACATTTTTTTATTAAATACTTAAATGCAAAATTTTATCACACAAATAGGGACTATATAGGTATAACGTATCAGGTACAGGTACAGGTACAGGTACAGGTATATAGTATGTAATTGAAAACCCTATAACATTTTCAAGTCTCTAAGTTTAATATAAATGCTCATAAGATCCCTTGACACCTAAATGTCCATATCTGACAGAACTTCGCTGAAAATACTTTTTCAAAATACAATGGTTTATCATTGCATTCATATTCTAATTAAAATTAAACACTATGATTTGCACAGATGTATCCCTGTGGCAGGATCAGGAGTATCAGCTCCTCTTTTTTATGATTTAAACAGTTATAAAAAAAAATTGTAATTGTAATAATTCACAATTATTTGGAACTGAGTTAAGCAAAATGTACTTGAGCTTAAATAAAATTTTCAAAATTTTCAAAAAAATTTAGTCATTTTTATTTAAAATTATTGTAAAATATTGTAATGTAATAAGAAAATTCCATATAAAAACTTTAAATATCGATTTTACTGAATTTTCAACTCTAAACACCTTTAAAAAAAAATTGAGCCTTGAAATTTTCCTAATAATGTGGAAATTCGTTAATATTTAAATCAGTATGCTTCAAAAATTTTCAAAAATTTTCCAAATTTTTTGGCTCTTATCTACTAATATTTATTTTAAAAGTATTTAGAAATAATAAGAAGAATATTCATATGGGTTTTAAAATTTTCGTTTTAACTAAAAATATCAACTTTAAACAGCTATAAAAAAATTAACACTTGGGACTGTTCTAATATTATGATATCAAGTTAAGTAATATGTAAGTATACTTCAGTAAAATTTTCAGAACTTAATACCTAAAATTGCCAATTTTATCAAAATTATAAACATAAAAACGAGAATTTTACGAATTATTCAACGTCCTTTATTTTGTAGAAAATCAAGTCTCATACTATAAAGTGGCCTGAGTTAACTTGAAATATTGAAATCGAATTCTTCGAAATTTCTGTTTTCGTGAAAAATGTCGTTTTCTCGTAATTTTTTCTGTCGCATAGGGTCAATTTTGAGTAAATCCATAAATAACCTAATTAAAGTACCAACTACATCTACTTTCCAACCGGAAACATTATGCTATTCGTGAAAAATGGAGCATTGTTTCGGGTAATATAAATGTCTACATACATAATAAATAAAAAATAGACACATCATTGTAAAACCAATAGACTTTTTATCTTCCCTCAAATTCTAAAATGATACATATTCTATATATAAGAAACATGCAACTTACCTTATATATATAATGATATTAAAAATTTATAATATCGAGACGATGAATGAACTATGACTACTTATGGACGTTATACTAATAAATAATAATATTATAAAATTAAATGATTTTATAGAGAAGTTAACCTTCACTTTAAGACCTTCACCAAGGTCTTAAAGTTAGACTAAAAAAAAGTCGATTAATTTTTTTCATTTAATTAAAATTAAAAAGTTAATTTTTAATTTAAAATAACTAACTGAATAACTAAATAAATTTTAATTTATTTACTTGAATATAGTAAGGAAAGCATTGAAAATACATAGATTTGAATAAAAGCAACTCGTAGTTCAAATATTAATATAATTTGAATAATTAAAATAATTAAAGTTAATTAATTAAAATTTAAAAGTGATTGATATAATTGATATAATTCATATCATTAAATAATATATTTCCAGTCTTTGGTAAATTACTTTTGAAAAGTAATAAAATAACTTTATTTGTTACTTATAAAAAAATGTAATTAAATTACTTGTTTAGTTACTTAAGTAAATATGTAATTTAATTAATTAAAATTTAAAAGTGATTGATATAATTGATATACATATAATTCATATCATTAAATAATATATTTTAATATTTCTATTCTAATAGTTATTCTGTCCTCATATAGGCTTATTTATGGGGTTGGTTAGTTGGCTATTATTATAATAATGTTAAATAAAATCGACAAAAATTTTGAAAAATGTTGAAATTTATATTGAAGCTCAAATACATTGTAATATTTAATTTGTTATTGAATTATTGAAAATGTACAATTTTTGCGTGCAACTAAATTATGTCTAAATATGGTAATTACTAATTATTATATAAAATGTACAAATTAGCAGTGTTGTACAAAGATAACCCATAATTTATTTAGATAAGATAAAAGATAATTGATTTTATATTTATCTAGATAAGATAAATAGATAAAATTTAAAATATTTTTATAGATAAAAGATAAAAGATAACCAACTTTATCTAGATAAAAAAACAAATAATTAATATTAATATTGTATATCTGAGAATAGCAATAATATTTTAGTTGGACATTTTTTCTTTTTCCCATGTTAGGAGTTTTGCGTCAAGTATATTTTCTTATGAAGAAAGAGCTGAAAATGGGTATAAAGTATAAACACTTTATCGTGTAAACCATTTTTAGCTGAGAATTTCCCGCAATTAAAATGCTTACCGTTGACGACAGATTTATCGAGCCAACGTTCGTACTCTGTAGGCCCCCAAATACATTATTTGAACAATAGAATATGTTAATGTGTTATTTATTACTTATTAATATTATTTCAGAGCGCGATTTAAAATAATATTTTATGTCAACAATTTTTAAATCTTTGATTTCATATTAATAATTATCTAGATAATTATTCTCAGATAGCCTATTTATTTATCTAGATAAGATAAAAAGATACTTAAAATAATTTTAACTAGAACTACATTTTAGGGGCTAAAATTATATATATCTTACTACACCTACTCTCCCCCACACATACAGACCATAAATTTCAAAGTCATTTAACAACATATATGTATATATAAATTTAACATAACATTCCCCATTTTAGATTCTGAGCAAAGCGAATGATTTGTGTCCTTTTTTTATGCCTAACAACTCATTTACTACCTGAAAAATGCTCCGATTTTCACGAATAGCATATGTTTCTGGTTGGAAAGTGGATGTAGATGTAGTTGGTACTTTACTTAGGTCATTTTTCGAATTTCTCAAAATTGACCTTAAACGGTAGAAGAAACGACGAAAAATGACGAAAAAAATGACATTTTTCCATCGATGAATTTGATTTTCATGTTTATAATATTAACCATAATGATAATATAATTATTATTGCAACTAATAGCAATCTTTTGAATAATAATATTGAAACTAATAGCAACCATTTATAAACAAAATTTCCATCGTAAATCTCTTATATGGAATAAGATACTTTTTTAAGCCCCTCCCGGGGGTTGGCCCATCATCATAGATCATAGATCAACGATAATAGATCATAGATCAAAGACTAAGGTCTATAATGAGAATAAAAGTGCCATTCAGTGATACATAGATAATAATGTTAGGTGATTTTTGCCAATTACCACTTATGAGTATGTATATTGTCTACACCGTTATACAATAGTTTCAATGAATACGTTGTCAAAATATCCTAATTTAGCAAATTTAGCTAGAGGACAAAATGACGAAAAACGCCATTTTACACGAAAACTGAAATTTCGAAGAATTCGGTTTCAATATTTCACGATAACTCGTGCAATTTTGAAGTAACTAAGTGAGAGACTTGAAATTATATTGTGTATTCACATAGACTATATATATATATATATATATATATATATATATATATATATATGGTAAAATTTTGGAACCGTTACGTTAATTTTTCTACATTATATAGAACATTGAATATTTCGTATAATTCTCGTTTTTAGGTACCTATAATATATTATATTATAATGTTTAATAAAATTTTAATTATTGACATCAAGGTCTGAAAATTTTACTGAAGTATATATACATATTACTAAACATTATATCAAAATAATAGAAAAATCTCTAATTCAATTTTTTTTATAGCTGTTTAAAGTTGATATTTTTAGTTAATCGAAAATATTATGAAAAAATGACGAAAAAACGGCATTATCTGACTAAATTTCGCTCAGAAACATTTTTTCGAATGCAATGGTTTATCATTGCATTCAAATTATAATTAAAATTAAACACTATGATTGCACACATGTATCCCTTCCATACCTGTATCTCTTCCCTTTTTTTTTTTTTTTTTAATATTAATTTAATTCTATAATTAAAACTTTGCAAAAAATAATTTACTTTATTAAAAAAATTAATTAAAACATTACCGTTAAACGACGAAATAAATAAAAAAAAGGATTTGCAATTGAAAAAATTGTATAAAAATTATAATTAATATATATAATAGTCAAACGCCAATTACGCCATAAACATATTATATTATATAGCTCGATGATTATTAACATAGATAATATTATACTTATACTATTTACCTAGATTTAAGTTTATTTCATGTATTTACATCACTATCGTCCTTTCCATAGCTGTAGGTATCCATTTTTTTTTTTTTTATTTTATTATTATTATTAATTATTATTGTATATTGTTAGCAATGATGGTCAAACGGAGTGGATGCAGGGGATAGATCTTTTTCTTTAATATATACATTATTATTATTGTATTTTTAAGTATTAAATTTTGTTTTAGTTTATTCTAAAAACAATATATTATAATCAACTGGATAATTTCCACAGAATATGTCCATGTGACTTTATTCTTAAACATTGTGTACATTGTAACATTGTGTAGGTACTCACTGTGTACAGCGTAAATCTAATATTATCTGAATTCTAAACCCATATCTAGAATAACTCTGTTATTTGATTATTATTTAGTTATTTATAAAAAATATACGTTAATTAACTTGTACCTTGTTCGATGATCGTGAACCTTCGTCGACTAGGGTCGAAAAAGTATTTACATACCTCCATAAAAAAAAAAGACACACATGATTATAAAACCAATACTTCAATGTTAAGGTGAAAATTTGTTTTTGACTTCGAAATTTACATTAGGGGTTGGGTAGGTGTTTTAAATTTGTTAGGCCTCATTAGTAGAAGTTCACCAATTCCACTCATATGATGAATATCATATCATCCAGACAATTTCTTTAGAATTATTGTGTCCTTTTCGATAGGCTTTTTAAAATTATAATTACTTTATACCTCATTAATTTTACTATAGCTATCGAACGCGATTATTACAAAAATAGTTTCTTATATTTAGCACAATTCCATAGTTAATTTGAAATCCTGTTTTCAATCCTAAAATAATTAGTAATTATATTATTGCCTAATGTAGATTAGGCAATTTATAGGTCTTGTGTACATGATGTGTTGCAGCGTAAATCGTTTCTAAAGTTTATCATGCGATATCGTTTAATCCTTATTTTTTTTTTTTTTTATATAAATTTTATAATTACTTAGGAATAATTATATATTTTTTTTTCCATAATACCTACCTAATACAGTTTTTTACTGATTTCAAAAAACTCTTCGTAAATTGGTTCGTGTACACTGACGATTTTTACTCATATAAAGCATTAAATAAATATGAATATACGTAATTAATACGTAATTTTATATTTTAATTTAATAATATGTTCAGATAAAAAATACTAATTGTTTATATTAATTAATTAATACTAAATTGTTATTATTTAGATAATAATGATGTTATAACGATATAACGTCTTATAAATGTAGAAATAATTTAACTTCTTATAATTATTGTCAGCACGATGCGGGAAAATTGCATATATTATTGGTAATTTTTTGTGTCAATAATATTATATTTTATATACAATTTATAGCACACAAGTTAAAATAAATTATTAATGTGTCTCCATTTCTGCAGTCTCCACTCACCTGTACTACTTTCTTCCGCAGCGTACATTCAATAATCTTTCGAGACTGTGACTATAAATTAAGATTATAACTATATGATATTATACCTGTTGTATAGATGCCATGCTAAACAGGTATTCTTCTTTGGATTAAATTATTTAAAAGTAGGTACCTACCTACTATAATATAATAGTAACAGTACTAACAGTAACTATCCATGTGTTGTTAATGAAACTGATCGATGATTGACCTTGTAATAGTCTAAAAAACAGATATATTAAATAATTTATCATATTATATTACACTTTATTTCGTCTATCCTCTTATCTACCGATTTATTATTTTTGGATCGAATATAATTAAAATTTAAAAGCATATTTTAATATAATTTGAAGTATTTTAAACAGTTGTTAGGCGATGCGATCAAATAAGATACCTATAGAATATTTTAAATTCGTCAAGTAAATATTTTTTTATTAAATTTTAATAATCATATTACAATTATACATTATTAACGAAACACGAAGTGCATGTTGCATGTATGAGAACGGTTACTTCATTTTTTTATTATTATATCATCTGATGAATTACATTTGAAGAATTAAAAGGACATTAATGTTTAAATATATAATTACGAATTTTAACGTTTAAATAATATACAAGACGTTCCTTATTATTATAAGTTACAAGTTAATAAATGAAACTTGGAAATAATAATTATATTAAATAATAGTTTTAGTTTGTTGGTATATTATATTTCAGTGGTTTTTATATTATTATATTATACGTTAGGTATAATATTATGTTTTAAAAAGTTTATAACACGTTGAATAATGTTCTTACTTTGACTCGCGCGCCTACATAAAAATTATCATTTAATATAATAAATGTATATAATATAACTTATTACGTATATTCTTTATTGACGTTTCTACTTAAAATATCACGTTAATTTTTACGAAAATGGACATGTTTCGTGTTCCCACGTACCTATATAACCTAACTAGAGTATAAAATTGGTTTTGCCCATTACGATTATGACGTGTATTCAACACAACTGCAAAGCTGCATTTTCGTCAATAATCAAATAATCTTTTCCCAAAACGTATAATATTATAACCATTACCTTTTAATATATTTTAATAAATAAAGTATTATTAAAATAAAAAATAAAATAAAAGTAATAAAACGTACCTCGTCGCGAATATAATTATATCAGTAGCATTATATACGCGTGTTGTTATCAAATTTAAAATGAAAGAGTTTCGCACATAGTAAGATGGCTAATAATGTAACAAATAATAAATAATAAAGTAATAACTGGTAAAACTTTCATGTCCGAATTAAGGTTACTTAAACACTGAGACAATTACTGAATAACACTAGATGGATCCCTCAAATACATATAAATATAATATGAGTAACGAGTCAATTTTTTTTAAAAAAAACATTAACAAATTGCTTATATTTATTAAGTTAAAAAATGTAATTTAATAAAACTAGTAAAATAAGATTGTAGTAATATATAATTATGTTTTTCATATTATAATAAAAGTTAACAAACCAATAAGAATTTAGGCATTCATGTAGCAGGTGATCTACTGCAGTAGAATGATCTGAGAATTTAGGACGAGTGATCTACGTACAAATAAAAAAAAAAAAATTTTTTTAATAGTATAAAACACATAATTTTTTTTATTACGAGTACGTCATAATATTATAAAATTCGTCAAATATAAAAAAATAAAAAATAATACAAATTTTAATTACAAAAATATAAAATATATATTATATTATATGAAAAAATAATAATATAAATTATATATAAAAAAGTGCAGTACAAATAATATTTAAATGAAATAATGTAAGTTATTTTGTTAAAAAATATGCATATATTACATATATGCTTTATAAAAATTTTCATATTGTTACATAGCACGTTATTCCCGCCGACCCTTCAATTGTAGATCACCAACTACACCTAAAACGAAGTAGTAGATCACCTGCTACACGAATGCAGAATTTATTATAATAAAAATTAAAACAAGATTAGTGTTACAGTATTTAGGGCTAAGGACTTCTAGTACTTAAATATATTGAAATATGTATGCATTTATGCACTAAAAGAACAAGATATATGTATTTAAAATATGTTCTAAAAAAATGTATTACATACAAAATGTTAGTACATTATTTATTTATTTAAATTAAAGATTCTTCACTCTCTGTATCTTTTACTTCTTGGACTTCTTTATTTATATATATATATATAGACAAAAATAAAATATTAATTTAAAGTTTGTACTAATTATTATTATTATTTTTTTTTTACCTATGTTTTTTCTGCGACCTTTCTAGATAAATATGAAAAACTAGAAGTCCTCAGCCCTAAGTATTACACTGTAATAGTTATATGTAAGGAAAATTATTTATTAAATTACTTTTTACATAGATTATTTTCGAGCTTTGGTTTTTAAAAACTGTTGTGAATTTTGATTCATATCAATCATTTGCAAGATATCATTTTATGAGTGCAGTATCATTGAAGACGGTAGATCGTAGATTATATTATTTATGTCTAACTCGTTCTATATTTATTTTTTATTTTTGTTAATTTAGAATAGCTTTGTTTAGCTGAACAATTTGCAATTGTGATAGTTAAATACAATCTAAAAGAAATTTTTGGAATAATAAGTTGCAATGATTATTTATGCAACTAATTTTACACACTATAGAGTATAGGTACGCATTACTCTCATGTAATCGTGATTCCAAAATGTAATAAATTGTAGTATTTTATTTTCAAGTACAGAGTCAACCGCGTTTTTCTAAGTATAAATAAAATTATTTTTAATTATTATTATAATAACTTACAACTCATAGGGTAAAACATATAACATTTATAATATTAATAATTACTATAATTAATAATAATTATTAAATATCAATGATTAATAAATCAATATTAAAAAGAGCTGATACTCCTGCCACAGGGATACATGTGTGTAAATCATAGTATTTAATTTTAATTAGAATTTGAATGCAATAATAAACCATTCCATTTGAAAAAACGACTCTGAGCGAAGTTCAGTCAAATAATGTAGGTATTGATTAAAATTTTAATATTTTTATTAAATATTTAAAACGCAAAATTTTATCACACGTATAGGGACCATATAGGTACACATATAGTACATAAATTAACACCCTACAAAATTTTCAAGTCTCTAAATTCAAAATTGCCCGACTAATCGTGAAATATTGAAATCGAATTCGACGAAATTTCAGTTTTCGTGAAAAATGCCGTTTTTCGTCATTTTTTCGTAGTTTTTTCTACCGCATAGGGAATTTTGAGAAATTTAAAACATATGCTATTTGTGAAAATCCTATAATTATTTCGGGTAGTAAAAGTGTCTACAGGCATAAAAAAAAGAAGGCACACATCATTGTAAAATCAATACATTATTCGTTTCGCTCAGAATCTAAAATATGTATTTTTAACGTAACTTAGTGATGTACAATTTATTTTATTTTTTATATCTTTTACATTTTTTTAGATTAAAATAGATTTGTACAACTAAATAATATTGACCTCGAAGTCGTGTCCGTCTGGCTTAATACAAGTTTGGACACATTTCTAATCATTTTAATAAACCAAAAAATCAAATTTAAATTTATAAAAATAATAATATATTTTGTTACAATAACAACAAAAATTGGACAGATCAATCAAATCTATTAAAATATATAAATATTAATATAACAATCGTATAAAAATAATATTGAATTTTTAAAATTATAATCAAGTTATATAATACAACGAATAAAAATAGTTTTACGATTTGTTTAATAGTTATACAGTGGTAAATCGTATATAGATATGTGTATGGAGTATATATACACTTTTCTGTACATTTATTATATTTAAGTATTTTTAATGAATATTAAATAATAAAATAACATGCAATATCCATAATTCATTAAAACAGTTTATAATTTTTTTTTTTTTTAGTACTTTTGTTAAAAAAAAAAAATTAATTCGTTAAATTATTACGTATCACAACATCAAGATAAAAAAAAAAAAAAAATAAGAAAAAATATTGTAAACGAAATGAGTACTTCATTGATCGTAAAAATAAATTAACAATAGTCGAGCTTATTAATGTACGATAGGAAATATTATAATAATTTTGTCTTACCAATAATAATAATAATAATAATAATAATAATAATAATAATAATAATAA
>JAIUCT010000027.1:2436610-2449019 GCA_021307375.1 Tetraneura akinire
AATAATAATAATAATAATAATAATAATAATAATAATAATAATAATAATAATAATAATAATAATAATAATAATAATATAAACAATTAATAAAAAAAAATTAACATTATTATTTAATATTTAAGTCATGTGTCCTATTAATTTGCGTCCGGTAATGTCAATCACATATTATATTAACTTATATTCGGTTTATCCGTAACGGGGTTTGCCAATATCGTTACTGGTGAAGAAGGTCCTCCAAACGACGTTATGAAGATATTGACAATAGTAATGAGGAATATACCGACCATAACATAGTTTCCTAGCTTAAACGCCATCGCCCTTTGATCACAATTTGTCACGTTGTAACGAGCACTCAGTAAAAGCGCTACACCGACTAAAATCTATAACGGTCAAACGTAATAATATTACAATAATATAGAAAAAACGCGTGTCATAATTTACACATTTTACTATTTTAGCAATTATTATAATAATATTATGTACTCACCTGTAATAATATACTGATCAGCAAAAGAGCGACACAAATTACGGAAATGGCATTTCCGTCACTGCCTTCTAAAACATATCTTAGCTGATTTGCATTTGCGGAAAATAGCGCGACGTCCATCAAACCGTGAGACAATAATTTTCTGTTTCTATACAAATTAAACGCTCTAGGAGTGTCATCTTCTACGTCTACGTTATTCGTAATAACCTGAAAATGATTAATATTCCGATAAAATAAATCTCGAATTAGGTACCTATGATAAATTTTGTGTCCATAATAAACGCATAATAAAATTAAAATAATAATTTTTATAACGTTGATGAACATAATGAATATGATGTTCTTTTATGCGACGTTTTAATTTTAAATTTCGAGCCAAAAGCGTTTAAATTAAGACGCAAATTTATTATTTTTATAATACGCACCACATCGGTCGAGTCTGGAGTTTGAGGTGGCTGTGAATTATTTTCTAACTTCGGATAGGTCACGTCCGTGGTATTCGATAATTGTATCGCATTGTAACCGGCTGCGTAGCTTTTTTCACCATTTCTAGTAGCCATAATAATGACTGATGCAGGGTATCACTGTCACTGTTGCTTCTTGCAGTAGAACGGACAATTTTTATAAGTATTTACGCGATGCTCGTCTCGTTATGCGTTCAAATTTCGACTGAACGTTGGCGTTGCAAACCTGATCTCGATATAATATCATAGTACCCGGCGTACGTGGACTTAATTGGTGGGGAACCGTGGGAGGACGGTGTACCTCTTTATTTTTTTAAAAATAATTTTCATTTACCCCTTCTGTTTTTTTAAAAGTGTACGAAACGTTCAAGTCTTTTTGTACCGACTCAAATTCGTATAGTGTAAATACATTTTTGTTCTTTCGTCCACTACCAACTACTCGTGTTTTTTACTATACAGGACTGATGAAATAAATTAATGGAAAAAAGAACGAATAATGGATTTTAAAAATGATTAATAATTGTTATAAATATATAAACAATAACTATCCTGATGAAGTAATTTCATCCTCAAATTCAAACTATATGAAATTCGCACGTGTTTTTCTCCGTGTAAACTGTCATCATCATTTTATTAACCTTGAAAACACTCGTGACGTGCAATTGTGCGTGCTTGGGTAAACGATCTGTGAGTAATACTACTGTGTACCTAATTTAGGTATAAGACGTACCTACAATACGTGTTACATATCATACATAAGTATAGTACACGCTATTTTATATTACTTCTTCACATTGAAATATTACACAAAAATCGTTGAAACAACAATATTGTTAATTATGATTTATTACGTTATTAAAGTGCAAGTGTGCGTTATTGTGTATGTTTTATATAGTCATTTTTATTAGTAATAGATGTTTATATTTTATTAATTAATTTATTAATGATTTAAAAATGCTTTTGTTTTTAAAAGTCATTATAAATATTAAATACATATGATATATGTATATGTATATATTATTTATGTAGGTACTTTAAAAAAAAAAAAAAAATGTAAACCAGTAGTTTATCTACTGTAGATTAGGTACATATATAAAATTAAAATTAGAAAAATATTGATTCTCATTTGGATACAATACGTTAGAGTTAGATATAATTTATATAAAATATAATAAAATAAATTGAAATTAAATTATGTTATTTTTTAGTTTTATATAATTATAGTTGAATAGTTGATCATTTTAATGAGACCTTGAATTTTATAAATACCTAATAGTCTTTTTTTTTTTTAAATTTAAATTCTGACATTTAATCAGTAACTAATAATTATTATTGTAAATGAAAACAAAAATTATATTTGAGTTGTATATTATTATATTATAATCTACACATATAATATACATTTTTTTCTTTTACACTTTTATTATATTTATTATAAAATTAATAGTGACTATTGTGTATTTAAAACTTTAAAATAATTATATGGAAGTTTATTTTAGTATATTATATATAGATATCAATTTAAATTATTAAAAATTTTAAAAATTATTATAATTATAATTTAAAAAAAAAATTAAAAGTGTAATAATTATCTTTGGCGTTTAATTAATTAATTATAAATTAATTTAAAAGTAATAATATTATAAATAATTAAATTAAAGTCATTGTTATTATATTTAATTAATTACACTATAATAAATTAATATGGTAGCTGTATCATTTTAATATAATTATTTTTATTTAGTTAGATAACAATATTATGCTGATGAGTTGGAAAAACAATATTGGTAAACCCATAATAATAATTATTACAGATAAACCGGATAGTAAAAATTGATATGCACGACAATACCGGATGCAAATTAATCAAACACATGCTTAAACATTATAACAATGTAACAATAACGAATATATTAATTACACTTCTGTTTTTTAATTAATAATGTAGCAATATAAATTAAATTAAATAATATTTGTGCGGAACAAAAAAATTGCTAAAATTATAAAAATATATAAAAAATAATTTAACCAAAACTATGTTAAATTTTATAGAAATTATTAAGGTAATGCGAAATTTTGTATTTTATTTCGAGATATACTTATATATCGCTGTAAGATTTGAAATTTGTATCACTAAATTCGTCGAGCTGAAATAAATATAAATAATCGTTTATATTAATTTAAAATGGAAAGAGAAATGTTCAAATGGAATAAAATATATATTATTATTTGGTTGAAGTTGGCAGTGAGCTATAATTATCATTGACTCTTAGTGGTCTTAGTTATATCAATAAAATGTGCCTAACGCTATAAACTTTAAAAGAAACATTGACGTTTAAAATAATATCACGGGCGTCAAAAAAGTTTTAAAACATATACCGTAACCGTAATAATAATATTGTTATGTTCAAGGACAATTTTACGCGTAGGTAATCTACATAAAAGCATAATAATTATCCTGGAAAACTATTTTTATTCTGAGTTAAAAAAGGAAAAAAAAAATAGAATAGAATCAAACAATGCCAAACTATTTATTTGACTTACGATTGTTTGTCATGTCATAAGGAACGTCGTGCACTCAAACTTTTATGAATTAAAATATTAATATTAAAGTTCACGTATCGGTATGAATAAAATATAATCATATACTTATTGTCTATTACCGACGGCGTAGAAAATACTTAAATATACCTAGCGATAAAACTTAATTATAAAGGTACAGAGTGTGATCAAAACATGAGTATAATTGTTTATTTGATATTAATTAAAAATTAAAAAAAAAATTAAATTGATGGTAAACGGTATAATCTAATATGAATATTAAAAAAAAAAATCATGACTCATGCGAGAACCGTAATTTTTAGAAAACCAACAATATAATGATGAATAATAAACGTAAATAGCAGGTCGCAGTGAAATGCAGTCAGCGCCGCCGGTTAGGTTTCGTGGAGCTCTGAACAATATTTGTAAAACAAAAACATATTGTAGTAATGTCGTTAAGATGATGTTGGTGCATGATTTTCTCTGTTTGTCTATCTAATATGTACGAATATAGAAAAATAAATACTCTACTAACGCATATTAAAATAAAAATTTACACAGGATCAAGCTGTTTAAAATATCTATTTTATACTATAAAATAATAATTTTCTTGTGCACAGACGCACAGTAATATTATAATTATTATGCTTAAATTCAATTTAGGGCTTAAATGCTTGTTATCAAATTTTGTTAGATATCATCTGACAAAGAAATTATAGCAACAATTTATTTTTATTTAAAAAATCAAAAAATTAAACCATCGTTACACTTCTTTTTGGTTAATATTTTATAAAATAAATATGTCAATTTCTTGGAAATATCTCTCAGTTTAATTTTGGCAATATGTAAGTATTCATATTAGCTATAGCTCCAAATTTTATCTAACTCTTCTTAATTTATATTTTATGTAAAGTTATTTTACTATATCTATATACATAGGCAAAACTACGGGTCAGGCCAGTCAGGCCATGGCCTATGGTTAATAGTAACTGTGTCTTTGTGTCTATATATAAATATAAATTATAATATAGGTATTAGGTACTATAAATATTATAATATGTTCAAGAGAATTTTTATTTAAAATTAAAAACCTTATTTCTGCATCAAAATACGTACCACCTTCCGTTTAAATGTGTATGTACTATGTAATGCATTTTTACTCACAGAGTACTTATAGTACATATTATTACTTAACATCATATCAAAATATTAGAAAAATCTATTGTCTCAATTTTTTTATAGCTGTTTAAAGTCGGACATTTTTAGTTTAAATGAAAATCTTAGAATCCATACGAATATTCTTCTTATTATTTCTCAATACTTTTACAATAAAAATTAATAGAAAAATCAAAAAATTTGGAAAATTTTTGAACATTTTATTGAAGAATACTGACATATATTTAAATGATCTTCTAAATTTTTTTTTTTTTTTTAGGTGTGTAAAGTTGAAATTTTAGTAAAATTAATATTTAGTATTTATATGGATTCTTCCTATTATATTTCAATATTTTACTATAATATTAAATAAAATTGACGAAAATTTTTATGATATGGGCATTTTGGTGACAAGTGATTTTATGAGCATTTATATTGAACTTGAAAATTTTATAGGGTGTTCACTGTTCATTTATGTACTATATGTGTACCTTATACGAGTATATGTTTCCTATATGTGTGATAAAATTTTGCGTTTTAATTATTTAATAAAAAATGTCAAAATTTTAATCAATAGCTACCTACATTATCTGACCGAACTTCGCTCAGAATCGCCTTTTCAAATGCAATGGTTTATCATTATTGGATTCAAATTCTAATTAAAATTAAACACTGCACACCTATATCCCTGCGGCAGGAGTATCAGCTCGTCTTTTTTATTTTTTCTAATTATTATTAAATATGTACAAAAAATGTCATTGTCTACATTTTATGACAAAAATTAAATTTTTGTTTAAATTTTTAAGTTGTTAAAATAATTTTTTTTATATTTATTATTTGGCCTAACCTAATAAAAATGTCTAGTTTCGCCTATGTATATATTACAGACAGTGCGAACCTTAATAGTCATTAGTCAATAATTTAATAATGGAATTTTACATATTAAATTTAATTATTTATATCATCAATATTTTAAATTTTGAGCAAATCGAAGAATGTATTGTTATTATAATGATGTGCGTATTTTTATTTTTTATGTCTGAAGACACTTTTACTACCCGAAATAATACTCCGATTTTCACGAAAATAATATGTTTCCGGTTGGAAAGTGGATGTAGTTGGTACTTTATTTAGGTCATTTTTCAAATTTCTCAAAATTGACCCTATGCGATAGGAAAAACTACCTAAAAATAACAAAAATACTTCATTTTTCGCGAAAACTGAAATTTCGACAAAATCAATCTCAATAACTCGATAACTCAGGCAATATTGTACTTAGAGGTTTGAAAATTATTTTAGATATTCACATAGGTCATAGGTACTACATATATTTTAAAATTTTCGATTTTATCTATATAATGTTTGATAAAATTGACAATTTTGAATTTTAAGGTCTGAAAATTCTATTGGATTCTACTACACATTACGCTTAACTTAGTTCTAAAATATTTTAAAAATCTTAATTCTTATTTTTTATAGGTTTAATGTTGAAATTTTAATAAAATAGATATTTAAGTATTTATATGGATCCATCTTATTATTTCTCAATATTTTAGAATAATGTTAAATAACTCAGAAATACATATTACTAAATTCAGTTCTAAGTTATTGTGAATGCCACATTTACGATTTTTTTTTTTTATTATTTTGTATAATGTTTAAACTATAAAAAGAACAGCTGATACTGCTGTTAAAGGAATACAAGTCTAAAGAGGATAGTGTTAAATTTTGATTGAAATTTAAATCCAATGATAAATCATTACATTCAAAAAACGATTATGAGCAAAGTATTGTCAGATTTGGGTATTTAAGTGACTCATTTATGGGTTTAATGGGCATTTATATTTAACATAGAGACGGTATAAATATAAACATTTTAATAAATACATACCTATATTATCTGATGAACTTCGCTCAAAATCATTTTTTTTTTTTTTTAATGTAATGATAAATCATTGTATTCAAAATTCAACAATATCCTCTTTAGACCTGTATCCCTTCCACGGTTAACCGGTATCATCTCTTTTTTTAAATTGGATTTAATTATTTTTTTGTTTAATAATTTTAATTAAATTTAAGATTATAAAATAATATAAATTCATAAAAAAATTATACTATATAAATACTTATCTGTAATAAAAAAACAATTTAATTGAAAATAATAATAATTCTCTCAAAATATTACATAATATAAATTTCATTATCCATTTCCAGTTAAAAAAATTGTTTTTAATTTAATTTCGCTATATGTATATTCAAATGACAGAACTAGATCCACACAGTGAATTTTAGGTATATTCGTTTCATAAAAAGTTATTTAATTAGTGTAATTACGCGTGTGGATTAAAAAAGATTCATTTCATAAAAAGCACAATTATGTGATATATAATGACATTATAAAAAATTTGTAAAAATAAATGAAAATATTATAAAAAATAACATATTTTATCTATTTATGTCTATGATAATTTTACATTTACCTATAATGGCTAATTATCTATTTAAATTAATAATAGCTTATAGACTTATAGTTATGGCAGTTATGGTATGGCTAACGGCTGTTAAGAATTATGATAACAGTACTCGGACACTCAACGGACTTTTTCGATATTTTGTATTATTATATAATATGTATGTATTCGTATATTATAAAATCATACATTTTTCAAAGTTAGAATCTTCTCAATACAGAATTAAGAAAATTGTATTTATTAAGTAATATAAATAATTGTAGGCGTAAATTGTAAAATTTTACCTATATTCTACGTCATTTTATATTTATGAAATATATCGATTTATTTTTTATCGCGTAATAAAAATAAATAACAATTAGTTTACAAAGTATAGACTTATATAGTTATAATATTATGGACATAGTATGGATGTGGGTAATGAAGCAATATGCTATTTCCTGAATTTTATTTTTTGGCATTGGGTAAATTAATTCTTGGTCTTATACTTGTATATAATATTAGTATTATATTTCAATAGATTTATACACAAATAATTCTTAATAATCAACAAAACTTTTTTCATTTCATAATAATTATATCTAACTATTATCAATTAATAATTTTGATATCCAATATATACTAAGCGATTGAATACAGTCCGGATTTCTTGTAAAATTTGAAATTTAGACCGAATTAATTTCAAGTTTCCTGGAAATTAGAATAGCGTACAGGTACTACTCATATACCTAGGCAGTGGCATATTTTGAACAAAATTCTAGGGGGTCCAAAATTTTTTCCCTACATATTACTTAATGAAAAAATTATAAATTTACTAAATAAAAATATCAAAATTAATATAAATATAATATAAAAAAAGATGAGCCATCTGGATCAGGACGAGACTGATACTCCTGCCACATGGGATACAGGTGTGCAAATCATAGTTTTTAATTTTAATTAGAGCACTGTACCTAGCTATCGCACAAAATAATTATTTTATAAAGTATTAAATATAACATATGTACAGGTGTAACATAATTTTATTTTCATAACAATTAAATATAATTAATATTAATACAATTATTAATGGTAAACCTAACCTAATTACAAGTTATATATATGAGTACACTTGATATTATATATAAAAATATATTTTATAACACTCATTGTAATATTAAGGTACATTTTATTTTGTAGGTAGGTATATTTTATATTATAAATGAGGACATATAACATATTACATATATAAAAACAATTAATCATTCACAAAATTCACAAATATATTAAACGTTTTTTATTCCTTTTAAATACATTTAATTTAAACACAATATAAACGATATACCATTCGCTATATCCTATTTTAACCTATCTATACATATATAATAATTGTGTTTGAATAATAATTAATGAATCTATAAAAAATATTAATTATAAAATTTGATTCTTATTTATACATTATAATGATATATTATATACGTCATCTCTTCAATTTGGACATACGTGTTGAAGAAAAAACCATATAGGTACATATTTATATATAAACAGATCTTTAGGCATTTATTTTAAAATAATTAATTATATAAATCATTAAATTAATAATCACATAGTTTTCATTAAAACTTAAAGTTTGGCAAGATATGTTATCAACATTTATGATTTACATATTATGAAATTCCATTTACTAATTTATCTTTTGTTGGTTCAATTGCTAGTATGCCAGTTTCTTTTTCCTGAAAATATTAAAAAATAATATTTTTTATTATTTAAAATAAAAATTATATGTTACATTAATAGTAGATATACCTTTTGTCCTAGTGTCGTTAATTTCCATCCTCCTTCGCCATCGAAATGTAATATGTGCGAATGGAATTTCCTGAAACAATTAAAAATGAATGAACTATGTTTATTAAACAATTTTCTAGTTTGAGTAACACTATTTTATTTTTCATATTTAAGTTAGAATAATAATCTGTGAATTTGTTGTTTATAGTGTTTATACTACTTTGTAGTACCAACATCGTTATAATGTACAAACAAGCGTCAATAATAATTTATAACTAATAGTTAATACTAACGTATAGTAATATACGAGTACATAAATAAAAACAAATATTTAATTTTAATGTTAAGTATATATTACGTGTGAACAAATTATTATTTTAATATTCTCACTGTGAATTGTTAGTTGGAATGGAAATGTATTAATTTTGAACTCGACAGCAAAATTATTAACACTACATAAAATGTTTTAATAAGCAGGAAAAGTAACAATTCATGATTATTGTGTCTATTTGTGTTGTTCATTATCATTATAATAAAAAAATATTATTATTTCATAACTAAATTAATTTTTGGTCTGCCTGGTCATAAAAATGTAAATAAATAACTACTACTGACTACTGTATTGTGTAAATAAATAATATAAAAATAGTCATATAAATTGTTCCGATTTTTGCACACAAGTTGTTATTATAATAATTATATTGTCGTATTGTATTATTCTATATATTATAGTGTAACATTGATGAATATCGAATTAGATGCCTATTATATTTTATTGAATTTGAAAAATATAATGATTTTTAATAATTCTGTTATGTTATAATTTATTGATCGCATAACAAAATGTAAAAAAAAATTACTATATTAGTAAATATGTATTTATTCTTATGATATCAAAACGATAAAAATTAATGACAATCATGTTATTTATGTAGCATTACACAATAGTAATACATTGCAATAACAAATTTGATATTGAATGGAATTAGGTTAAATTATATTAAATAATAATATAGTCTTTACTATATGGTGCATATTTTTTTCTCCCATTCATTCCTCCTAATAAGTTAAAATTAATATTAAAACGTGTAGAACTAACATGAAACCCTAATACTACGAGTATATACTTTTACTAAACTCATTTATTCGTATTTATTCATCATGGAATTTAATTGATTTTTATATAAACATTATTTATTCTTATAATGTTGTCTACTTTAGTCAATTTACTCATCTATTTTAGTATCCTAATTCTCGTATTGTCATACTTTGTTAGGTACTAAACGGAACCTACGTAATTACAATTTACAGGTCTTTATTGTATTATAATTCATAAAATATATTGTAAGTTGTTTATTACCATAAGGACGGTCTATGGGTGATGGTGAGAAGGGTAATCCCAGAGTCTTTAGCTGACTGGTACATGTCACTTTCGACGTCTATGCTTACAGCACTTGTGCATTCGTCCAGTAGGGCGAACGAAGGTCTGAAAAAAAAAAATAATAATAATAACGATCGAATACCGTAATCTTGTGAACGAGAAAATTTACTACAGCGATATTTTAGTTAATTTCTATCGTGATTATCTTTACTAATATTATCATTGAACCACTCACTTGTGGTAAAATATTCTGGCAAAGGCCATCCTTTGTTTCTCACCACCGGACAATACGTCTTTCCAATCGGCCGTCGCGTCCCAACCGCCTTCTCTTTGGACCAAATGTGACAGATGCACTCGGGCCAGACATGCTTCCAAATCTTGTTCAGTAATTTTTTTTAATCTCATATCTGTTAAGGTGTCTGGATAAATAACTTGTTCTTTTAGACTGCCGATCGTCATGTACGGCCTATAGAAATCACATTATATGTAAAGAAATACTATAATCTTTATAATTTTATTACAATAAAATATAATTAATAAATCTATTTATCAACTATTTTCATATTTTTGTGAATTATTTGATGTACATATTACCGGCAAAGTATTGAATCTAGGCATTCTATAGAAATCCTAGGTATTCTATAGAATGCCAAGTAGGTACTATTAAGCAATGTATGCAATTGTAATGTTATTTTATATTATGCCTAGGCAATCTATACAATTCCTAGGTATTCTATAGAATGCCAATGCCATTTTAGGCAAAGTATGAAATTTTGAATACCTATAGTGTTTAATCAAAATACATTTATATACTTTAGATATTTCTAATTAATATAAGTAGGTACTGTTTATAATATAAATCTTATTTTTTCTTTTTATATTACAACATCTTACCATTCTGACTTATCTTTAATCACTGAAATTTCATTTAATATTTCATTGTATTTATCATTAGTTAAAGAAACTGAATTTTTTTATTTCTTTCGATTTTTAAAATTAATTATAAAAATGTTCCAACATCTTAAATAATAATATAATAATATATAATAACATTAATAACGCAGGTATATGTTTCCATTATAAGAAATACTCTAAGAGTAAAAAATAAAATGACGAATAAATCCAATGGTATAAAATATATGAAATTTTCCTGTAATAATAAATTAAAATTACTCATATTCTGTGCTTGAGTAAATATAATTGTTCAGATAACCATTGATCATCATTTATAGTTGTGGTTTTTTCACTAAAATACCCACACTAATATACTAATAAATCGTTTTTAACTTTATAATATAAAATTTTATACATTGCCAATTTTGGGTTTGGTATTCTATAGAATAGAATTCATTTATGGCATTCTATAGAATACCGGATTCAATACTTTGCCGGTAACATACATATATTTATTAATTTAGTTCAATTAAATTTTGTTTTTTACGTTTTAAATATCCATAATTTTACAATTATATTAAATAAGTATATCAAACGTAAACTTCTGAATATACCTGTTGCGTCAGTGTATAATATTATCATAATCATATTATAATTATTTATAATATTATAGTATCTAAGATATATTTTAATGTTTATAAAAGAATTCGCGGATTATTAACCACTTCAAAAATTATAAAATTTAAATATAAAAACGACTAAAACCAGTTTGAATAATTTATTCGTGTGTTTATTAAATATTGGAATTTGATTTTAATTTTGTAATTAGAGTGCCAAGAAATACAAAATAAGAATTATTAAAAAACATTATACTTAGTTATAATAAAACTTTGTTTCATTTTTTTTTCTAATTTTATTATAAATTATAATATATTCTTACACCAGAGACCTTCAAAATTTATAGACTATAAAAGTATAATAATAAAATTGTATGCGCTTAGAGTGCCCACAGTATTAGTAGGCGGTCTCTTTCGCACTAAAAAATAAATAATAATGATTATGTATATATATATGTATGTATTCAAAATAATAATAATTATGGTGCAATGCACGTACAACAAAAATAGGAATAATTATCATAAAAAATAACCAGCGTTAACGCAATACAACAATGTAATAATGAATAATTATTATATAAAAAATAACCAGCGTTAACGCAATACAACAATATAATAAATGAATAATTATTATA
>JAIUCT010000027.1:2449029-2479477 GCA_021307375.1 Tetraneura akinire
CAGCCAACATCGACACACGACCACGACGCGGCGTACAGGCGCGAACAAAAATGATACATTCGTTCCTAGATTAAACATAAAAGACTTTAAAGATATTATTTTGAAATGATTACATTACGTGTTTTATATTAATTTTAATTTTATCTTTATGTAATGCGTGTGAACGGCTTTGATTGTAATCTTATTATATATATATATTTTTTTTTTTTTTTAACAAATTAATTTTAATCATTTTTTAATGTGTGTCAAATAATTTTACGTAACAATAATAATATAATTGACAGTCAGTTTTATACTTGTAGGGTTTATTATTTACCAACAATATGCCTCAATTAAGTGGTTCTCAGCTGGAGTGTGATATCATAATTACGATACACGTCGCGCTAAATGACAATATTTAGAACAATAAATTTATTGGACTAATTGGCCACTTGAAGTATAAAATATCGTATAACTAATGCAGTTAAATTTATATTTATGATTATTTTTTATAATGTATATACTTACTTAATACACGGTATAGTAATAGTAATAACCAGTAATACGAATTTACACGGATTATTATATTGTTTTACTTTTTATCTAGAATATTAATATTAGTGTATAAGTTATACAGTATAAATATTATACTTTAGTATGTTGTCGTTTTGTTTGATTTATATCTACGACTAAGGAGTAGTTTGAGAACCATTGACTTAAATATTATTATACACGATGAAAGGCATGGACGGTGAACAGAATCGGTATGATAATACACCACGTATATTTTTATTACATTGTTTTCGTTGTCCACTGGTGTTATTAATTGTTATCCAATTTAATATTTATTATTAATATTATAATGTAATATCGTATGTTATGTACTATACCTTTGGGGTATATAAAACATGCAACAGTTCGGCGGCCTGATGAGAGTGCCGGCATAAACGGGCCACAGCCCACTCAGGACTCTGAATAAAGACGATTTGCCACATCCGTTGGGGCCGGTGATCAGTAGATGCTCGCCCGGTTTCATTGTCAACGTTAGACTAGATACGACTACATCGCCGTTTGGAGTTATAATTGGCACATCATACAACGATATGCTACCGTCGGAACTATTTTTTACAATACCTGTGAAATAGAATTGAAAAGAATCAGTTTAAAACATTTTTTTTAAAAAACAATTCACGCGAAAATAGTGAAAACAGGTAAGGTAATGAATTTTCCTTAGGATGAAAATATTTCCAATTTCATTTGATTTTGTATATTATTTTGTAATTTCATGTAAGTATAATATCATAATTTGGAAATTGCACAAAAGTTAACCAATTAACGCGTTTTATTACCTCTTATCACAAGTTGTCCGTCCTTGTTGTAATGCAATTTGGATAACGTCTTATAAACTTTATTGTTTGTCAAACCGCTTCGTCGATATTTACATTTGCTAACATCATTGAATACGTCAAACATGGCGCCTACCCTATACGTATAACCGGCTAATTCGACGATTTCCTGTATGGACAATATTGAAAAGTGTAAGTCAAATCTCACTAAATATAATATTCATACACTTTATATAATTAATATTTATATACGTATTATATGATGGTTTTTTATCATAAAAAAAAATTTAAAAAAATACGCTGTAATTTATCGGCAGAGCGTAATTATTATATTGCTACTATTATTTTATATTTATACACTAATATATCAACATTTAACACACACCTTGTATGAAGTCATTAATCTCTCGACGGCGTCAGCCCCAGAAGCCAAAAGATTTCTGGAAGTGGTCAGATACTGGGTCCTCTCGCTCACTCCACCGTCCGGAGAATCGTTAAGTTCTAAAAAAAAAAAAAAAAAAAAAAAAAAAAAAACGTTATATAATATTAATAATGATCTTATTATACACACGTTTGTAATTATTACAAGCCGTTATATTAATGCCAAATTCGAAAAATAATTGTAAGTTCTTTTACATTAGTTTTGGCGGTTTTTATAAAGAATGAAATATTAAATCATTATTTGTATTCGTGCAACTGCGATTAATCCATCAAGAATCAAGATATTATTATTGTTTTAAGGAAAATACTAATATATAGTGCGCATTACCCGTGACCCTCGAGCTGGTTATGATTGGTAACGATACGACAACCATTCCGGTTCCACTCCATACGTATTTCATAAGAAACTGTTCTAAGACTACGTACCACAACCTTTGCGAGTATATCACGTTCATGTGGCGAACCAACGACTGATAGGCGTTTTGTAAATGGATCATTTCCACCTAGAATTAACAAATTGTTTATCATTTTTACTGTTAATTATTACTTGTTAGACATACAAAATAATACACCCGACGATTTCGAAATTAATATCGTCATGATGTTCATCCGCGTGAAACCTTAACCCATAATGTCGTGTTTATATAATAAAAATCGAAAATTCGATTAATATAAAAAAGTTTATCGTAGTTATGCTATTTGTACGATATATAGGCGTATTCATATAACATTATATATTAGGTAGTTAGGTACCCACTGAAAATAGTCGGTCGAGAGTTCGACGACCCGCGATATTTCCATTTACTGTCCCGCTGATATATATAAATACATAGTAACTTATATATTTTATATATCGTGTCAGGGCTATCCACTTACGACTGTGCGATACGTATATTTTATTTATATAATATTATAATTTAGAAATTAGAATACAATGTTTTGTCTACATTTAGTTTATATAATACTCGTATATACACGACAATATTTATAATTTAATGGCATAATTTTGTGTCCATATATACCTCCTATATGTATTATACTCGTATATTACCTAGTTTATATACCTATTAATAATATTGTGTTACCTTGTGACCGCCGTAGAACGCGATCTCCTCGGCGTTTGTGATGACCCTGGAATGGATATGTCGAAGGTACGCCTTCCTGTCTGCCTCCGCGGCGACTAAGGAACCGAATTTCGGGGACAACATTCGCAATATCTGTCCAGTTATACCGATGACGACTATGGCCAATAGGGGTCCTGAAAACGTGAAAAAAAAAAATATATATTATCGTCCGTTCCTCTAAGTGCATAATATTATATAATAATAAAAAATAAAACATATTAGGTATGGTTTTTAATTATTAAAAAATATTGTTCGCATCAATCATTGAAAATAAGCATATACACCGTCCTCATTGTTTTCTGCACGATGGCGCGAACATTATATCATGGAATGAACCATCGCGTTAATGATACATCGTCAATATAACATAGCATATACGTGAATTATTATTGTTATTATATTATCATGGCTGCAATAATAAATGAGGAGATTTCACAATAATTTTTTTTAAAAAATTTTTTCATTTAATTTTTATTTTTTATTTTTATTTTTTTATTTTTTATACGCGATTATAGAGCCCGAGAAAAAGAGAGATAGAAGTGAACGAACAATGGATACTGTAAATAATATTTCGTTTATATTATGTTATAAAAATAATAAAATATGATCATTTCTATTTGCCCGCCATCGCCGCGGTAATGCCCGTCAATACGATGCAAGATGATGATGACCTATGGCTGTGAATGCTTTCACTTTCAGACTCGAATAATTTAGATACATATCTAAATCGCATAACTGTAATTGTGTTCTTCGGAGGGTCGTTGTTCGGAAAAGTAACTTTCTTTACCACGTTCATATTCGCGGTATATTTATTATTTTTTTTATCGTTGCAACGCGTATAAGGACGCGTTATAAATGTGATAGTATAGATATAGATTATAGTTTAAACCGTAAACACCGAGTTGAGTGTTGCATTTATGCAAAATAAAAACTCATAGTGATCTATTATCGTCTTCCGGACGAATAGTAATTTTTAACTTAACCGATTTATTCAGTTACACTTTCTTCTAGTTTCTCGTAGATAAAGGTAGAACGTAGTTCATTTATTTATAAATTATAATAACGATTTAATATATAATATTGTGTGTGTGTGTGTAAAGAATATTGATAATATCGATAATTAATAAATAAGATAAGTAATTGATATTGATAATATCGTTGATTATCATTTATCGGGAGGTGTAATCATATTTTTATAATATTCGATTATATTATAAATATTATTATAATTATGATAAATTAATAATATAATAATATATTATTATTATAATTATTATGATATTATTATTATTTTTTTTATAACACTTAATGTTTATTTGCATATTGTTTTCACAATGTTATAAAAACATTATTTGCATCGATTATTTATTATTTATTTTATTAACTGAACAGGTTTTTATAGTGATGGCAAAATATCAAAATAAATATAATAAATAAAATAAGGAAACTAAGAAATTTTTTTCATTTTATTTATTTTAAACACAGTACGTACTTATACGATTTTATAATATTCAATTAATTCCATCGTAAAAAACGAATTTTGAACAACTAGAAATATTCTAAGATTGAAAAAAAACGCAAACTACGTCACTGCAATAATTACCTATCATTTTAATATCTTTTTCCCATAAATTAAGCCGTAGGTGGTAGGTGTATTAAAATAATTTAAATATACATATTATTATACTATCCAATAGAGTTAAATTTAATATTTTTAAATTTTAACTATTAAAAATATGGAAATTACTTTGAAGGAAACCATAAAATGTTTCTCATGTTTCTTAATCGTAAATAAAAAATTAAAATTAATTTTTTTATTTAAAAAAAAAAACCTTTAGACTGTAACGGATGTTGCCATTGACATTATTAGATATTATAAAAGATTATTTCAAGTACACATTTTTTTAATCACGGGGATTCTATCTAGTAAACGACTAGACATTACTTCCCATTTTTTTACTCTGAAACGAGACAGACACGACGTGACAATGGGGAATAAAATAATTAATGACGATTTATTATATTTATTAGACATTAATTATTTAATTATGACGTTAAAAACTGTAAATAAATATTTTAAAATTATTATTATTAATATTTTCTAACAATAATTAATTTTATTAAATATAATAATAATAATAATAATAATAATAATTTATAATAATAATAATAATAATAATAATAATAATAATAATAATAATAATAAATTAATAATAATAATAATATTTACAGTATATATTAGTAAAGAAAAAAAACTGAACTATATGTATTATGTGTCTGAAATAATAATAATAGTAAATAGTTAAATACTCGATATTTGAATTTATAGAAATATATTATATACACATAATACTTTGTTTTTATATTAATAACAATATTGTAAAAATGTACGAGTACCTATATCAAATATTTGTTTTTTAAAACCGATCAATTGAAGAATAAATTATTATTGTTATTACTTCAGCCTAAACTCGTGACGAGTTGATTTAATTTAATTATTATTATTATTATTATCTTATTTTAATCATACTTATCATAAAAAAAAATTAAAAAATAGTTTTATCATCTTGTTCACCTTTGTGCGGTATACTCGGTATAGTGCATACCTATACGAGCACCGTGTGTTTAAAAACAGTAATAATGTGTATGTGCAGCCATAAAGGTTTCGAACGGATACAATAATAATATACTCGTATATACATACATAAGTGTTTACCTAAGCTGTTTTATTATATAGATATAGAGACCAGCGTATATTACTTAAGTATTGATTTTCATTATATTTTACGCGAAGTATATTCTAATATCTAATATATATTTGGAAAGTGAATAAAATCGATATTTTGCGATCGTTTTTACGCCGTCACGTTCATTAATAAAACGTACCTACATATTATAATAATATTATCAGAAAAATAACATTTTTCGAGGACACGATAAGAATAACGTACAGAAATGTTAAGGATCGCGAACAAGAAGTTTCCTTAATTACAGGCATGTAAATAACGCGCGCTCCTACTGTATAATAAATAATATTAATAATCGTTACTTCTTATGACCATATAGGTGAAGCAATACGTAAGAATAATATATATATATATATTTTTTTTTTTTTTATGGATACAGTACGTCATACACGGTCAGATTTAAACCATAAAGTGTTAAAACGTTCTGTTTTGTATGTGTGTATACGTCTTACATTTTTTTACCTAACCGTGTGACGGTAAGTAGATTAAATGACATACAAAATATTATACCGGATGGAAATAATGTTGAACGAGAAAACACAGCCGGTTTTTATTTCCAACGATCGCTTCGTTTTAAATTATATATACCTATACGACTGTATATATGTATTATTATTATTATAATAATCCCTGGAACAGTGGGTCAAGGAGATTATGTGCGCGGTCTGAGGTTAGGTTACTGGTTATTCCAGTATAACAGTGTACCTATTATTCATTGTAAGTATTATACCGATAAAAAAAATATATATTTAATGTAAACGTTTTACGGTTTATTCCATGAAAATCACAACAAAGCGAGTGGGTATATGAAATCATGAATAAATGTTATATTAAAATAATTCGTGACATATACAATTCTTAATTTACGTATAATAAGTTTATTAGTGTTAAAACAATACGTCATCATCTGTAACATTATTAATTATTATAATAATATATACTATTATACGATAACATGGGAATACGCTTATTAAAATAATTATTCCATGAAATTCACATTTTTATACGCACGGAAATCATTAATTAACCGACTGCAAAAGTGGGAACCGGTAATACGTAGCACGTAGGTATATTATTTTAACGTCATAAAATCAACTGAATCGAACTTTTTTGGAATATTATTTTACTTTAAAAATCGATAAAATAAATGTAATTTTATCCTCACCCATCATAGGTATATAATATTATTATTATACTGTTGAAAAAAATCAATAATTTATTATAAAACACACGTCGAACGTTTCGTCGCATACGTTTTATCATTAAAAAAAAAAAAAAAAAATTCTATTTTAGGTATTTTTCTGATATTAATCTATGTTCATTGTGTTTCCACCTGACGATTACGTCCATAATGAATATTTAAATTTGAACACGCCCATTAACCCAGTCCGCGTAATTTACATAAATCATATCGAGCAATTATTTTAAGTATTCTTATGCCCCGAAATAAAAAAAAAATTTTAATTACACGGTTTTTTTTTAGTTTTTTAGTTTTTTTTAATCGTGTATATTCCATTTTATTATAATCGAGTATCGAAATTTATTCTTTTTATAATATATTTTTATGTTACTAATTAATTTTTACATTGGTCCGACGATTTTTCTAATTATAATAAATTAATATAGCAATTCATAATTATACCAAACTTACAATACGATAATAATATTATTAAAAAATTATATTTTATTATACCTATAACACAATATTTTAATTTTTTTTTTTTATTCCACGACCGTGTAATTCCAAGGAAATTAATTATGTAAAGAAATGAATACATTTTTTATACAACTTAAATTTATTACATTTCAATGCAATATTGTATTATTAATATTATAAATGATAATATTTGAATATTCTGATTAACGCGTGCTGGAGTACGTTATATAATTATCTGTAAATATTGATTATATTTAACTAGACAAATAGTATAATAATATAATTGATTGAAGTCCACCTTGACAAAGGTTGCAAACAAAATGATTCGCATTGATTGAAGATTGAAAAATTAACTTCCGTTTTTTTTAAATACTGTTTATTTTAGTACCTACCTATGCAACCTGTTTTCTTGTAAACTATATAATAGTATCCGGTTCATCACGGTAAAACGAGTTTCTTAAAACAGATTTCACTATATTACCACTTTGGTACTGTGGTAGTAGAGTAAACCAAAATATTATTATGTTCACTCGATAAGATTCTAAACACATAAAGTAGTATCTAACATTATATTATAAAATATTTATCATTTTGGTAACGTATAGATGTGACTTGAAATAATTTTGTTTTACGCTTGTTTTAAAAACTTTTTTTTCCAAATTTACTATTTTTAATTTAATATTTAATTTTTATATAAGTATTGTTCAACGGTTCTAAATGAATATTTTACAAATTTACCTGGAAATTAATATTTATTATTCGTGTTAGACCAACATATTTATTTGATTTAAATAATATTATAATATGCTTAAAAGAGAGCATATTACGTTATAGTTTAATACTAAAAAAAAATATATTACCTACGTCTATTAATATTCAATTATACGAATTTAATCTAAAATTAAAAAAATATTTTCGCATGTTTAAATGTCTCAAATGAAATTTTTAATAAATATATATTTTTTTATACATCAAAAAAATAAATAAATAAATATAAAAAAAATAACTATTTACTTAAATTATTTTTCAAAATTACCCATTTTTTATTATTTATAAAGTTATAACTGGTTATTTACAAATTATAGACATGGGTAATTACAATATTATGTAATTTTTGAGAAGAAATAAACTTACGTTTTTATTCACGAAACCTAATTTTTTTAACCATTAATTAAAATGTATTATAACATCCATTGACTATTCTCAAGGTTTATTGTTGATATTTTGTTCATTCAAAAAGATACGTACCTATACGTTTTTTACATCCTGCAGAATATATAAAAAATATTATTTATGAAATGTCGTGTACAATTATAATAATAAATGTTTGTGAGTACTGAGTATTTCATATAATATATTGTGATGTAAAGTACGAAAATAAATCAATCAAATTGACCTTTGGTGTATTGTACCAATATATATTATATTAATATAATAATTACTTTAGGAACTAAAATCTGTAGTTTCAATAAATTCTGATTTAGCTATAAATATATAAATGCAGAAGCCAGAAGGACAAAAACGTAATGAATATATTGTATTAGATATAATGAATAGTCGTTTTATTTTGCTTAAATATTATAGACCTTGACTTCTCAAATATAAGTCCGGTAAATCTGATATTTTTGTGAAGGTTTCACCGTGATATGTATTTTCAAAAATACGTACTATTATTATATATCAAATTATCAACACCATTAAACAACGTATTAAAATCATGAAATGTTTTACTCCATATGCCTCTACAATAAAATGATTTTATTTGTGTTATAGAACAAAAATCATCATTATTTTTCAATCCTAAAAATGTATAATTTATTTTATCAGGTATATTATAATAAAATATAATGTATGGAACAGTCATTTAAGAGTCTATTGGGTTTCTTTAAATTTTTGTGACTGTTAATATTATGGCATATAATTAATAGAAATTGTATTATACATATTTTATTGTAGCAAAATTTAATTTTATATATTAATTTAGTTTTTCTAATAATAAAAAGAGATGATATACTGTTGTGGAAAGGATACAGATCTAAAGAGGTTAGTGTTGAATTTTGAATGCAATGATAAATCATTACATTCGAAAAAACAATTTTGAGCCAAGTTCATTAGATAATATAATACGTATTTATTAAAATGTTTACATTTATACCGTCTCTAAGTTAAATATAAATGCCCATAAAACTCCTAAATAAGTTACCTAAATACGCAAATCTGACAGCAGTATTTCACTCAGAAATCAGAATCGTTTTTCGAATGTTATGATTTATCATTGCAATCAAATTTCAATCAAAATTCAACACTATTCTCTTTAGACTTGTGTTCCTTCCACAGCTGTATCAGCTGTTCCTTTTATACTTTAAACTTTAAACATATACAAAAAAAGTAAATGTGGTATTTACAATACCTTAGAACTGAGTTTAGTAATATGTATTTGAACTTCAATAAAGTTTCAAATTTTTTTGTCTTTTTTATTAATACATTATTGTACAACTATTGAGAAATAATAAGAAGAATACTTGTATGGATTCTTAGATTTTCGATTACATAAAATATATCAATTTTAAACAGCTATAAAAAAAAAATGAGATCTGGAATTTTTGTAATATTTTGGTAACATGTTAGACAACATGTGAACATACTTGAGTAAAATGTTCAGACTTTAAAACTCAAAATTGCCAATTTTATTAAACATTATATCGATAAAAACGAGAATTTTAGTAAATAATCAAAGTTCTATATTAATATAATTACCTATAACGTAACCATTCCAAAATTTTATCGCGTATATATAGTAGTATAGCACCTATGTAAATATCCAAAAAATTTTTCTAGTCTATAAAGTTCAATATTGCCTGAAATTGATTTTGTCAAAATTTTAGTTTTCGCAAAAAATGCCCTATATTTTTTTATTTCTTCGTAAATTTTCCTAACTCATATAGGCTCAATCTTAAGAAATTAGAAAAATGACCTAAAAAAATTAACAACAAAGAAAAAAAAGACGCACACCTTTGTAAAACCAATACATTTCTCATAAAATCTAAAATATTAAAATATATAGTATAATAGACGCTAATTTTTTGAGTACAAACGAATATTTAGAAATTTATTATAATATTTTTTTGTAATACGAGTTTATAATAGATTAACAATACACAATTGTTTCTGAAGCGATTTATCGAAATATGTTTAATTAAAAATTAAAATGTTATATCTACAGTGTGTATTATACTATTATCCATATTATAATATTGTATGTAATACTAATATGTAATGATGTTCTTGTATGTCATACTTTTATTAAATAAACCGGTGGTAAACGACCACAGTGGTAACGTTATTACCTATATGAATAATAAATAAATAATAAAATGTTTACATTTTTTTGATCATACGCAATTATTTTGAAACCAAATAATAAAAACATTTATTTATATATATTTATCCGATGTGTAATTTGTTTTTAGTCTGTTTTTGCAACGTAAAAAGTTACCTATAATCTATAAATATTATACTAATATTATAATAATTACGTATAATTTTATTTAAAACAAATTTACTTCGAGAAAAATTGCATAAATTGTGCCTTTATAAAATACTTATTCATTTATTATACAGTACATTATACAGTTTAAACTTTAATTGGGACCGGTTTGATCTTAATTTATCTAATATTATGCGCGATGTAAATCGATAAAACGAAAATGTCGTGACCCCACGATACAAATATAGGTAATAATGATAATATCGTTCGGCTCGACGACGTTTGAATAAACAATATAACATAACATTATAATAATATAGGTACGATTTATCATCATCTCGTCTTACATCTGCATTACCGCAGTTTGAAATATTATATATTATATTATACGGAAAATAGATGATGGGATTTCATTCGTTCAAAAAACAAATCCAATGCCATATATTTAGCAATATTATTAATATAATATAATAGGTATATAATACAATGTCATATAAGGCAATATTCAAAATAAATAATGTATAATATATTTAAAAAATATTGTATTCCTAATGCCTGTATATAGATAAAAAATGGAAATTCGCGCGGGCGCACCGGTTGTTTAACGCGAATCCTTGTGCGATTTTCTTTCCGTTCGTGAGGTCGAATTAAGTAGGTAATGAAAATATTATATACAGGTAAAATAAAGGTAAAAAAAAAAAAAAAAAACAGTACAGTACAGGTACAGTTTTTCTATAGCGCATCATCGACACACTCGAAGGCACAAGAAATAAAAACGTTAACGCATGGAAAGAAATAAAAAAAAATTATGTAATTATATAATAATAATATATTACAGTTATCTCGCCCGTTATTAATAATAATTGATATAACATATTGCACATGTATGATATGAGTAATCATTTTAGTTACTGTTTTCGTTATATTAAAATATTGTTGTTAAGCGTTCGCTGAGAGATAACAACACGAGAACGATAAAAAAATAATAATAATAATAACACGCGAAAACGTATGCGCGTTAAAATAACACGCTTGCGTATAAAGCGCTGTATCGTCGCGGTCCTCCTCTTCCTCGTCTGTTCCTATACGCGAACAAGATATTAAAATTTAATATTATTTTATTCGTGTCGATCCATTGACACAAATACTCTTATACACAGTTATTGATCGTTTCTATATAATCTACAATGATTTTTTTAACGATTTTAACCCGTATAGACTTTACGTATAACATAAGGTAATATCGTTATTAATTCGTTTTCGATTTGTATAATATTTTATTATTATACCGACGATTTTACGATAAGAGAGAAATGCTCGTCATCGTCACAGACCTAATCGTATAATTATTGTGTCGTTATTGTCAACAATAAAATAATATAAACGCGTATTATTATGTTGTTTTTTGTCCGTATCCTGTGCCGAAGGTTAAACAGATGATGAATGCATTGAGAAACATACAAAAATGCGATTCGAGAACGAAACGAAATTTTTAAAGGCCACCCCTTACCTGGCACGACGGCGGCACCCATTTGTTTGCTGCTCCTGGCCAAGGTGAGTGCGATCAGCGCGCAGTCGAACAACGGTTTGGTCAGATGCGAATACAAGTGCGCCACGGAAGACGTGAACGCCGTGATGTCATCCGTCAATCGGTGGTCGGCATTTTCGATCCGACCGTCCATGTTGCTCACCCTGTAGTAAGTCTGATCCTTGAAGTACAGACCGTACGCATGATTGACCAGCCGAGTTCTACGCATCATATCATATGAAAACAGAAAAAAAAAACCGCAACATTATTAATCATTTTTATATACATCGATAATAAATAAGAATATTATTTATTCAATCATAATATTATCATTATTACAAAGTGTCATGTTCGTTTCAAATGTTTCAACACGAACACGCATGTTTTATATATTATATTATTAATCGCCTAAAACAAAAACACAGACAACAATAATAGAAAAAACATTTATTTTATTTTTTCTATTTTTTTTCTTCTTTTTTTTTTTAATAGAAAATGGAGTTATAACACCTATTATTTATATAATGTGATATTTTTTTATCATAATCGTCACGAATTACGCGTTCGTTGAAAGTACCTTGTGAGTACGTTGTAAAAAAAATTGTTTGTTTTGCCAAATATATTAATATTATACTAAGCGTATTCTATCGTTCTTTTTTTTTTTTTCGATTTTCAATTTCCGACCGAACGCATAAAAACACGATGAATAGTTCTATTATTATAATAATAAATTACAATAGGGCAATAACAGTTTACGTTCAATATTATAAACGATTTTTACTAAACATCGACACGTTCACTGTATAAATATCTGCCTGTTTCTCGTTTACAAATCGTTCGCGAATTGAACAAAAAACGTGCGATGTTTTGAGACTGTGTAAATTGTTGTCGCGTTCGTTTTGACATTATTTTTTTAAAACATTTTTTTTGTGCACTTTAAGTCGCGTATAAACTAAACGATTTGAGGAAAAAAAAATTTCTATTGTCTTTAACATAATATATTATAACCTTCAGTATAATATAAAAGTATTACGAATAATAATATTATACAAACATTTATATTACATCGCAGAGCTCGGAATATTGCAAGATAAACGTTATTTGTAATATAAGTCGAAAATCAATAGCAAAGTGCGGATAAATTGTATACGTATTTTCTATAAATATAATAACTGTGAATTATATAACGTATGGGCGAACGTGTGGGAGCAACCTACGACGTAATATTCAAAGTACCTAACGTAAATTATACGTTTAATGTTGTACGTTATATGTAATAAAACATTTGCGTCAGAGTAAAATGCTCGTAACATTCGATCGATAGATGGTACCTACTATTATAATATTGTGATATAAGTGATATATCCACACGGTATAATTGCCGGTTCTTCGGCCACACCTTTATGAAAAGTTCGCAAGAAAAAAACGAAAATCTTCTCGGACCATTAATTTTACAAAGTGACGTTTGAAAATTATATACTATTGACTATATATATATATATATTGGAAATTCACCACGAAAATTTTTTAAACACAATGCGTAGATATCAAATTACGTCAACACCAGCATAATATGGTATTATATACCTGTATATAGTTACATAATTATTGTAAAACATCAATGCCATAGTCATCAATTCATCATTATATTATATATAATATATGTATAATGTATGTCGCTGTCAGTTCAAACTAGGTGTATAAAACACAAAATAATATACCTGCGATTTGCTAAAATTACATGATCATTTAAATTACGAGTATATTATATGCGGTATTATTATAATAAGAATAGGTAAAATGAATAACTTTTTCGTACTTTTAAATTTTAGTTATTTTCTTCTTAAATATACTTAACCTAACCTAATTAATTTCACAACACATAATAAGTACCCGCTTCAACCTATTCTTATCCTGAGTTAATATTCCTCTGTTTTGTAAACTTTTGATCTTCATCTTCGTGCAATTCTTATTACTTATATCGCAATAACACTCTGGTTCTATGACAGGCTGACGAGCCTATATCTATATTATTTTTTATTTCTTTTTAAAATCATAATATACTTAATTTGTTTAACCGTGAAGTTTTTCATTTCACGCGTATTAAATTTAATTATCCTTCAAGTGTTTAACCGACAATGTACAATAACATATTATATTAATAGATTAACATTTTAAGTGTTATATTATAAGTAAATTAAATTTATAAAATATGCCTGTCATTCCAATATACGATTCTATATTGAAAATATAACAAGTATTAATAATATTTTATAAAGCGTAGGTTATAAATTGTGATAGGTTCATTGAACCATTATTATACATGCGAAACACACAAATTGTGTGAAATATATTTATTATTATTTTAAATATAAACGTGTCATAAAATTACACAGAAACTTCTATTGACGAAGACGAACATCAATCAATATTAGTAGAAACAAGGCCATATTATACGTATACAATTATACTAAGAGGAAGTTTATAGTGTTCTACCTTCTACCCTCTTGAATCTGCATTAGAAAACAATAGCACATTTATATAATATTGCTAATTTCTATATAATAAATATTTATGGCCCGAAGCTTCCCTGAAGTAATTTTTTGATCATACGACCTTGCCAGAGAAACGCATGACATAACATCCTCTAATATGAAAATGAAATATAATTATAATATTGCTAAAACGTCCATCATCTAGAAAATAAATCGTATGTATGTTTAAACTTTAAACTATTGATAAAAAAAAAAAACCCCGAATACTTATTTTTTATCTCTCTCACTATCTCTCTTTCTCTTTTTTCTCTAGGAATTCTGAAAAATTGAGTATGTGATTTCTTCAATATATACCTACGTACGAAATACGAAATACGGCAGAATTTTTCACTCTTGTCTAATGAAATTCAATGAAAGCGGTTTGGTTTCGACGTCGCTGGGAAACAACGACGAAAAATAGAGTATAATGAATGATAATATTATACTATACACACGAGTTATTTAACAAATTAATATATCGCAATATTAATGCGACGAATGTTCGCGAGTAATCCGAAACGCGTGACCGTTGTCCGTCATCGGACACTGTATAGCGCGTGTTTATTATTATATTAATATTATTATTATTATAATGGAATATCTCTCCGATACGTCTTGTCCTGCGGTCGATACGTGAGATTTCAACGCGGAAGCCATTACGTACATTAAATATAATATACGTAAATGGCCGTGCTTACAAGTTTGAAAAGTATATTATAATAACAACACATATTATATTAATCGTCGGATCGTTTGCACGGGAATAGATATACGAGTACGTACAATATAATAATAATATTATTATAATATCATAACACTCGTGTTATTATTGTCGTGGTCGACGACTGATGCATCACATAGTCGAACCGACCCCGAGGACGTCCTGTTAATTTTCATTATCAATGTCATTGACGTTCGAAAATGGCAAAATAATAATATATCGATCCTTAAGCCAAAACGTATTATTTATATAATAATATTATACGCGTGTACGAGAGGACAGCGACATACGCGCGAACTCCTGGTCCCGACGACACCGACGGACGTGTCCTGCGTACGTTAAGTCTTCGACAATCGTAATTATTATTATTAAATAATTATACATCGTAATATTATTTCGTAGGTGACATATCGCTTTTATAAAAAGAACGACGACGGTCCGACCGACCCCAACCCGTTTACGAATAATTAGAATAATTATTTTAAATCGCACAACACATTAAAAATGATAGGCACAAAACACAAAAATAATCGTGACGACGGCATAATAACATTTAATGTCTTGTAATTATGTATTTTTTAATAATAACATAATAAATACTTCCATGAGTTTTAGACGGTGGCAAGTGAACATGTAGGTATACATTCGAGCAATAGACATACCGCGGTAACGTATTAAACGCGAAAATAAATAAATAGCTTAAACACGCAACGGACGAAAAGTATAATATATTTTTATACGCGTTGCTCGTTTTTAGTTTTAAATTTTTAATACACGCATTATATTATTATATGCTTCAAAATATTGTAAAAAAAAAAAAAGATTAACGCACAAATAATAAACCTACGAACTTAACTGATATAAAAATCAAATATTATAAATTTATATGTACGTATATATAACCGTTCAGATTATGATGGATTTAGCTACAATGTATAGATAATTTTTTTTTACCACGTTTTTATACAAAGAATGAAGTCAATTTTTAACTCGTACCCAGAAGTTTATAATCGACCTTATGTATAACAACACGCGAGTATTACATTATAAACACAGTCGTATAAATTTCACCGCATATCTCTACTTCAACCTACTTAAAATAATATCAAAACATGGAATACTGTTATAAAAAAAAAATATATGTTTTGTTAGAAATCTTTTTAAATAAAACAACGAAATGAATACGTTTAAAATTATATACTTTTTCAATATTTATAACGAGCATATTCGTCGAAATCTATACAACGACGAGGGCGTATAAAAGTTATTTAATTATTTATCTGCCAAGTATCGTAAACCACGTGTCCGTGTATTATACCTAACGATGTTATTTTTTAAGGTCAAATAATATTTTCGTATCCGTTCGAATATTACAATATGTTTATAAATATATTTTCGTTTAAATGTCTGACGATACACGCGAAATAAATTTTTTGTATAATTACTTTTTATATTATTATTTATATTTTTATAGTTTTATTGGTTTATAACTGAATAATGATAGGTCAAGAGTATTATTATTGGATTATTATACGGCCAAAGAAGTAAGACAGGCACTATTATTATTACAAATATTACAGACGTGTGGTTTAAAGCGTAAAAAAAATTAATATCTATATTTTATTCATGGCGTGTATTTATTAATGGTTTAGGTTTTTTACTGTTGAAATATATTATATTATAATAATTATAGGTCTAACAATTAAGTTGATAACAACAACAATATTATCATTAAGATCAGTCATCAGTAGGTATATATAATATATTAATTTTTAAAAGAAATTTTAATAATTTATATTTTTAATATTATTTAATAATTTATATATAATTATATTACTAAACGATTCTTATATATTTTTTATGAAATTTATTACGCCAATAATTTATTTTAAACCATCTGTAAACTGTAATATTCATGTATACACGAACAATTTATATAACAGAGTGTATTATACAACGATATAAATACATTACCTAATAATATAATTAATAAAATTGCAATGAGGTTTTAAACTTTAATGTCGAATTTACAAATAATCCATTAGTTGTATTATGTTTTGTTTATGAGAATTATAACCCTTTGGTCTTTTATAGTTTTTTATGCATATTTATGATTTTTAATGACTGACACTGACATAATATTATTATATGTACTAATTTAGGAATAATAATAAAATATTAAATAATTAAATAATTTTATTTTATGTGTTTTTAAGACATAATATGTGAGTGAGACAGTCTGACAGTTTATTATTTTTTTATTCAAATTATACTAGACATATATTATGTTTTTTGTTAAAATATTTTACTTTCTTAGAACTCAAAGTGTTTTTATTTTATGAATTTGAAATTATTTTATTTTATTTTTTACGTAGTTATATTGATACATTTATATACATATAACATATTATTCAGTAAAAGTATGTTTATTAAAAATTTATTTTTATTCATAACGTTATTAATTATTTATTATTACTATAAAATTTAAAATGTATAAGATATCAATTAGTTCAAAAACTTAATTTTTAATTTGATTTTATATGACCAGGGCTTAACTCTCGGAACTTTATGCATTTAAACAAGATAAAAAAATGCCAAAAAATGCAAGGTAGATTTTCACTTAAATATGCGTTTAATTTTTATTATTCATATTTTTGAATGCAGAAAATATTAATTCGACGTCTACAGATCATTTCTGTTTAGATCTTCTATAGTCTTTCTAGTCCTCTTTTATTCTGACAAGTCTCCACTAAGAATTTTCGATGTTTTTCCAATAAATTAAATTCAATATTTTTTAAAAAACATTTTCCAATTTTATTTTAGATACACATTCCATGCGTTTTATTTACGGTATTTAATGATGTAAAGAAATTTTCAACAATGTAGCAATAGAGTAAACTAAAGATACATTTTATGTTTGTAATATTGTGTAATTAAACTTTGTAAAGTAATAAAATTTCATTTAACACAATGGAACTTTTTTGGATGTGTGGTTTTGCAAAATATATGTTCGCATTTCTTATATTTACGGCTTTATCCGAATTCAATAAATTCAAAATATTACTTGTAGTTTCAATATTCAAACTTTAATAGATAAACGAGCGTTAAACCAAGCGTACCCCAGTAAGTTATTGTTGACTTCAGAAGCAAAGGTAAATTTATTACTTTTAATACAATATTATATTAATAATATTATGTTTTATGTTAACAAATTTCATTATTCATATAAATAATTAAAAATAAATTATCGTAATTAAAGAATAAAATATTTTATAAAAGTAATTTAAATATGGACTAAAAACTTTTCAATTTTTTATTTCAGGCAATAATTAATTACATATAATAGAATTTTTTTTATATTTACTTTCCACACTAATGTACAAACTGCAAAGACGTGAATTACCAAGGTCCGTGTAGTTGACTGGGTTGATTTACGAATTCTAATTTTGAGCTTACAAATACTTACTAAATATCGGCAGTATTAAAAATTCAAATTTTGAAAAATGCCCCCGCTACCGAAAGTTAGCCGTGATTTAGAGAATCAGGAATAATTCGGTATGGGTTGACTTAGGTACAAATTATAGTTTTGATCTTACAAATACTTACTAAATATTGGCAGAATTAATTAAAGTTCAACCTTTAGAAATAGTGCGGCCAACTTCACGGACCTAAATTAACAAGCTCCGCTGTATATTATTACACAATATCAAACATTATTATATATTAATATAATAATAAGACTAATATTTTCTTTTGTATATAATAAATAAATAATACGATTTCAGTTTAGTTTTTACTATTAGTTATAAAAGTAAAAAATTTGAGTACCTATATGACTATTATCTACCAATTTCATTTTTTAATCCTATAGTTTATTGCGTTTGGATAATATTATTTGATTTGGATTTAGCATATAGCAATACAGTACACATACCTAATAATAATGTGTGAAATATATTATTTAATGTTGTATTCGTTTTATTGACATTCATGAGTTATAACTTAAGCCTAATGTATTATTTTAGGTACCACAGTATCGGTTATAAATTTATAATGATTATTTTAACCGAGTGTATGAATTCTGCAAACGGTTACTTGTACTTAAAAATATAGTAAGTAAATAAAAATACAATTATGACATTGGTAAATATAGTCCACCGACGGCAGTAACAGTGTTTGTTATTTGTTTTCTCGAGTTCTCAACTATACGATGTCGGACATAAATAATTATTTTATTCTGGCGTCACGTATAATATTAATATATAAGTATTAATATAATAATATACGATCAGCAAATAAACGAGCCGCGTCACATTGACTTGAGCACCCGCGGCATCCGTTCACTATAATAATATTATGTCCATATTCTATAGTGCTACCACTCAATTTACTTTTTGTTGGTTTAACAATGATCATAGCTTATTAAAATTTATTTACGTAATTTATTAATGCCATTATATATGGCAATAATATTACCTATGGGGGATTTTAATTTGCTGTATTTTTTTTATATATATATACAATAGGTATATTATATCTTATATTATTTTTTCTAAATAAACATGCTATAGAATTTAAATATAATTAAGGAAAAAATTAATTATTTAATTATTAATTTAATTCTAATATTCACAATAATATTATAAACAAATTATACCTTAGTTTGATGTTTTAATTATCCTTTATTATTTTTCAGACGTATTTTACGATTTAGAATTTTAAAGTAATACGAAATAAATCTATGTATGATGTATCCATCATGCATAAAAAAAAAAAAAATATTATAACAATTTTAAATAAATCGAAAAGAAAATTATAGTCTCATATATTGATTTAAATTTTTTAAATGATAAATTTAATAAAACTTATCACATTAACTGTTTATTTCCAGTTTTTACTGTGCTATTCTTTCACAAAGAAAATTTATTTCAATCATGACTATAAAATAATATATTATAGAATATAAGATGAAAAATATCAATAATTTCGATAGGAATGTACTCGTACGAGTATATGCGAAATAAAAATAATGATTTCCAAGTAAATTCATTTCCGCACTATCAATAACGAGTCAGGTATTATAATGTGACAATGTGGTCTATGATAGTATGATACCATAATATGCATACAACGAAAAACGAAAGTATATTAATAATGTACCTACCTATAATATTATTAATCAAAATATTATTGTGTTCGCGTGTGACTGAACATTTAATTGTGAAAACTTTTGAAATGTCATATGAACGAAGAACGATTCAAACCATTTAAAATATTTAAATATGTCTGTTAACTCGTTTATCTATATGCGAGCATACGCGTTGCAAATGTTACAATGTTGTATATTATTATTAAATATATCATATTCAATTTTCAAAGAAGAACTTACAAACTTTCTTGATGGTAAAACCAAGGAGTTTAGAACGCTGTATACGGTGAATTATGTCTACTCGTGAAATTCAAACTAAATTTTGCATATAAATATTTAAATATTAAATACGCGAGTGAGCATACGTATAATATATTATTGATAATGTATACACACGTGTGGTTAAGGATAAATGTCATTTATTGATATAGTTATTATTATCATTATATTTTATTTTAAGTTTTTAATAATTATAATTAATATTTATTAAGACTTTTAATTTTAATTGATTTTCTGTTTCCTCGTTTAATCTGAAACGATGTAATATACCTAATATAGAGCCTAACGGACAAGCCCGGATTAAGACCACTTAGGGCCCTGGGGATAAAATTCCATTATGGGCCCTGATCATTACTTGAATATTATAAATATGAGTACATTTTTTTTTAATAATGACACATCTTAAAATAAATATGTAATATAATATAATATATTATTATATTTATTATTATAATAACTACTCTAGACTCTAGTACAATATATAATTTAAATTATGCTAATAATAAATAATTAAGACAATAAATTTAACATTTTTAGATTCTGAACGAAGCGAAGAATGTATTGGTTTTACAATGATGTGTGATTTTTTTTTTGTTTTTTGTTTTTTTTTTTTATATCTGTGTACAAAAATACTACCCGAAATAATGCTCCGATTTTCACGAATAGGGTATGTTTCCGGTAGCAAGTGGATGTACTTGGTACTTTACTTAGGTCATTTTTTGAATTTCTCAAAATTGACGCTATGCGGTAGAAAAAACGGCGAAAAAATGAAATTTTCACGAAAAATGAAATTTCGACGAATTCGATTTCTATATTTCACGATAACTTAGGCAATTTTTAAGATAGAGATCTGAAATTTTTTTTGGATGTTCACATAGCTACTATATATATGTGGTATAATTTTGGAACCGTTACATTAATTTTTCTCCAAAATATAGGACTTTGAATATTTCGTAAAATTCACGTTTTCGCGTATACTCGTATAATGTGTGATAAAATTGGCAATTTTTGGTATTAGGATCTGAAAATTTTACTGAAATATACTTACATATTACTTAACATCATACTAAAATATTATAAAAATCCCAAGTCACAATTTTTTTTTATAGCTGTTTTAAGTTGATATTTTTAGTTCAAACGAAAATTATAATCTGACTGAACTTCGCTCAGAATCGTTTTTTCGAATGCAATGGTTGATCATTGCATTCAAATTCTAAGTAAAATTAAACGCTATGATTCGCACACCTGTATCCTGTGCGGCAGTAGTATCAGCTCATCTTTTTTTTTTTTTAATATTGTACATTGAATATTTTATACAAAACACTTTTTTCTTGCTTTTTGTGAAGCAAGTCCTACCAATGATTCTTCAAAACTTATTTCTTCTAGAACATCACATTCAGTTGACAAAATGATTAAAGATGATAGATTAATAAAAAATATTTTTTAATAAAATAAATTAATATAACTACCCAATGTAAATAATATAAAAGTATACATAATAATTATTAATAACAATATAATTTAGTAAGATTATGGATTAACACAAATTTATAAATAATAATTAATATTTACACAAAAGACAAAACCATCATGGTGATACCATCATAATTTTAACTGTATATCGCATAATTATACGAATCAATTATAAACATACAATTATACCTACATATTTTGTAAGTTAAAAATATTTTTTTAATAATAACTAATAGAACAAAAAAATTCAATTCAATAATAAAATTATTAAATTGTTTTATGAAAAAATACAATACTTGTATAAAAAAATTTTCAAAGAGACATTTACGGAACACAATTATAGCCTTGAGATTAAAATAAAAAAGGGCCCATGACTTTCACGGGCCCCGGGGACGTGGCCCCCCCTGGCCCCCCCTTAATCCGGGCTTGCTAACGGACACAAACGGTGCTTTTCGAGATAAAAATAACGCGAATAAAATATCAAAACATTTTCAGCGTGTATTTTTCACTTTATACGTCAATTTTTTTACACTATATAATATTATGTAGGTTAAAGTTAAAAATATTTTATATTTTTATATATTTAGTTTAGCGCGAACCACGCCCTTTTATTTTCTCGGTTTTTCATTCTTTTCCAAGAACAAATTCATTTTTGTTGTTCGGACATTTCTTCAGTGGTAATCGGGAACACGAATCCACGTTCTACACGAATACACGTACAATAATATTATTATTACATATTTCGTGTGTCACGTGAACCGCGGTGAATCATCGAGAAGGAAAATGTAAACCCTATAAACTTGCATTATACTTCTCACCGTTTTAGATTACACATATAATAATATTATTATACACAATATGTTATATAAGTACCATAATAGGACGTATATGCAATTATATACAAATTAAGACGATTGGCAATTTGTTATCATCGTATCTGTAGAATTGCTCGGGCGAACAACAATAGCAATTGTTTATTACCGAAGGTCGGTCGCACTTTACGATCATGCTGTATGACATCCACTACGCATGCGTACATTGTATACAAAAACGTCATGAAAATATAATATTATATGTGTGCACGCAAACAGTATTATATATATATATATATATATATATATATATATTTATTATATAGGATATATATAGGTAGTAATAATATTTAATAAATAATAATATAATACGAATATTATTTTCTTAACACTTCCTGTCCCCCTTCCCACAAGTATATTGTCTCCCTCTACCGAAAAAAAAAACGAATTATTACGAAATGAAGACATCGACAGTCGAAGGCAGATTTATGCGAAAACCCAACGACATTGATAAAAAAAAAAAAAAAAAAAAAAAAAAAAATTAGAAAAAATCTACATTGTTTTAACTTTTTTGTCGTAACTACTCGTATATATATTCACTATAATATAATTTTTTCTTATTGCGTGACGTCGTAACTTATAATAATATTATTATAATATATTCTTCAAAGCATAATATAGCTATAGCTCAAATCAGGGGCGGTCCCAGGGGGGGCAAGGGGCCATGGCTCCCCCAGGACCGTATTTAAAAAAATTGTATACTGTTAAAAACAAAATTACATTATTACGTATAATTATGGTAGTAAAAATTTGTGTTTTTTTGTTATAAAGTTATCTCAAAATTTTAACTTGGCACCCCCCCAACCAAGTCTCTGGAACCGCCCCTGGCTCAAATGCGAAGAATTATATAGGTATATAAAATATTATCTCATACGATATGTTTAATCGAAAGTTAAATGCAGAATCCGCTAACTATTGTCTTGTAAACTGTGCATGATAATATATTTATAATATTACATTCGTCCGCCGACGACAATAATATGCGAACAAAGGGAGAGAAAATTTTCATTAAAAACAATAATATTAATATTTAACCGGTAAATTATTCAACATTGAAATATTAACATAATGCTCAACGAAATCAGAGTACGTATAGTAAATCTTAACGGTGAGTGGTGACCTAGGCATACATATTAATATTGTGTTATTACGAATATAATCGTAAAATATGTAACTATTTAATTGTTTTTTGTAACTGATATCAAGTTAATAATGCATTTTCGGATTACTGATATGAATCGTTTTATTATATATTTTTACGAAACCGTATTATTCATTATTATTATCGGCTACTTGTACTTCAATGATCTTGTTATAATTATATAAAGTAAAATAAAAATAATAATTATAATTACGAAATAACTGAAAAAATATAAGGCAGACACATTAATAATAAACGAATGAGTCATATATTCTATATTTTACTTAAATTAGTTTTTTTTTTTTTTTTGTTTAATTTTACAAACATTAATAATTATAATAATTCCACCAAACGTTTTTTTTTTATACTTATAACTTTTTCATATATCATATTTTATACCAAAAAAAATCCATTTATTTTAGATTCTGAGCGAAGCGAAGAATGTATTGATATTAAAATGATGTGTGTCTTTTTTTTCTTTTTTTTTTTTAAGTATGAAGACACTTTTTTTACTATCCGAAATAATACTCCAATTTTCACGAATAGAATATGTTTCCGGTTGAAAAGTGGATGTAGTTGATACTTTATTTATTCGAATTTCTCAAAACTGACCATTAGCGGTAGAAAAAACGACTATAAAAAGACAAAAAAAACGACATTTTTACAAAAACTGAAATTTCGACGAATTCGATTTCAATATTTCACGATAACTCGGACTTGGAAAATTATATTGCGTGTTCATATAGGAATTATATAATATATATGTGGTAAAATTTTAGTTTAAACGAAAATCTTAGATTCCATACGAATATTCTTCTTATTATTTCTCAATACTTTTACAATAAAAATTAAGATAAAAGCCAAAAAATTTGGAAAATTTTTGAAAATTTTATTGAAGCGTACTGACATATATTTTAATTCTTAACAAGTATCCAAAATATTAAGCAAATCTCAAGACTCATTTTTTTTTTTTATAGGGGTTTAAAGTTTAAATTTCAGTATAATTAATATTTTAAGTATTTATATGGATTCTTCCTATTATATTTTAATATTTTACAATAATGTTAAATAAAATTGAAAAAAATTTATGATATGGGCATTTAGGTGACAAGGGATTTTATGAGCATTTATATTGAACTTAGAGACTTGAAAATTGTATAGGGTGTTCATTTATGTACTATATATATGTGTCCATATATGTGTGATAAAATTTTGAGTTTTGAATATTTAATCAAAAATGTCAAAATTTTAATCAATACCTATTACCTACATATACATTATCTGACTGAACTTCGCTCAGAATCGTTTTTTCGAATACAATGGTTTATAATTACATTCAAATTCTAATTAAAATTAAACACTATGATTTGCACAACTTTATTCTTGTGGCAGGAGTATCAGTTCTTTTTATAACACGAATTTAACGTTGCTGGATTATAATTTTTGTGTCGAATTTAATTATTAAAAAAATACAGTGATAGGTATTTATGTAAATTATATTATTAGTAATATTTTTAGGTATATTTATTCCACAACAAATTTCAAAGAATAATAATGTTATTTAATTTTGTATACTTTTTGTTTAATTTATAATACATTAGTTATGTTAATTTTTTTAACAGTTCTAAAAACATTTGTCTACTCTTGATATTTTTCAATTTTACATATGACAAATGGCAATATTATTAAAATTTTATTTATTCCTCGTGTATATAATATATTGAATAAACGATAAATATATATGGAATAATATCACTATATCATATAGATAATGATGATGTAATCCGTCTTAGTAATGCAACATCTTATGAGTTTACATATTATGTTTTGTTCGTGTTTTACGGGCATGTAGGAATAAAAATTATAAAATTTCCGAGAAGACCACAATTAACTTTGTGTCTTTGTCACAGTTTCCAATTCGAAAGTACAAAAATTTCCTTTCACTATTCAATACAGGAAGAAATTAACCGCTAGGTATATCTCGTAACCTGCACACTTTGCATTCGGGGCAATGTACTCTGTTTAGGCTGTATTTTGCTTGGTTCGTTAGACTTCGGTTTATACTATAAAAGACACCGAAAGAAAATAATAATACGAAGGAAAATCTCGCACATCATAATACGTTTAATCTATATACATACAGACTGATCAAAATATAGTGCTGATCAAAATATAGTGCTGCTAATGTAATGGTGAAAATAATTTTATTACGTATACGTAGTTTCTACCAATTTTAGAACGTGTCGTTTTGATCATCCTGTAAACATGGTGTAAACAACGTTCGCAAGATTGATGGACGCGTACATTACACCATCACAAAGATCATTTGTCATAAGTCATAACACAATATTATTACTATGTTAGACGTATATAATGCGACTTAGGCGTTAAAAATATCTAGGTACAAGTACGTAAACGATGAATCAGAAAACGATAAACAAAATTCAGTACGGATATTACATTCGTAAATATTACGTTAAAAATATTCTTTTGTTTGAAAAAAAATTACTTGAATTATGGCGTTACAATTAATTATTATATTTTATATTATGATAATGTTGTTTACAATTTATTTATTTTTTAAAACTTTTATCGTTTGAAAGAATGAATTTAATTCGGACAACAATTTTAGTTCCAAATTTTATTCATATACAAAGAAATAAGCAATTTGTATATTGTTATGTATATAATTATTAATTACTATTATCGAACAATTCAATGTAATAATATTATAGTAATTATAAGGCAATGATTAATAAAATAAAAATTTATTAACATTTTTAGTTTAATATACTTGGCCAATATTTTTTAGTTTTATAGATATTGATTAATTTCATAAATACCTATTCGTTGTTTATACTTGGATGATATATACAAATATGCGTTGTACCTAGTGCCAGAGTCCAGAGTACCTCCTTTAGTTTAATCTTTAATATACACCCAATGTTAAATATTAAAATAACCAGTAATATTATATTACATTATATATCTAAAACTTATTATATATTCAAATATAATAATTTTAGTTATAAAATTATTATAGTTAATGTTATGTCAAAAAAAAGTAAATAAATTGTTTAATTTTAAATGTAATTTAACTATTCATTTTAAAATCATGTTTACTTGAGTAAACAGAGATGTTATTAAATTTTTATCTAATTAAAAATATTAATATATAATATTTTTAAAAAAAACATTACTGTTTATTTATATAACATTAGATAATATTTTAGTCTACGGATTTCATGTTAAACAACATTAAATAATGCCATTTCAAATATTCTAAATCTATACCTGAATATTGAATAGGTAATTAGTTAGATATTATATTTTAGTTGAATAAGCATAAAAAAAAATTATATCACTATCACAGACTAATCGAAATTGTAATTTTTTATAACAACTAATTAGTCAACTAGAAAAAAATAATATTTAAAAAATGTCACAATCAACGACATAATATAACAAGTCATCATTAACTTTCTAATAGGTAGTGATTAATATCAATATATTATTTCAATAATAATTTAATTATTTATGTGGGTAGGTTATTATAAATTTCTTTACAATAATTGCATTAAAACTAATTGTTCAGTTATCGATTAAATATTTAATACGTATTCAATTTATTGTTTGTGTAAATGTTTATTTTTAAACGATGTATTCGTAATTGAAAATATAAAAAATTTTATTTTATTTGTATGTTTATATATATATATATATATATATATATATTATATTATTATCTAATAGAATGTACAGATGTAGATATTTTTAAATATTATTTATCATATTTATCATATGTATTGGAAGATTTTTTTTTTTATTTCACAAACAAATATAAATAAAATAACATAATATCAATAAAACGAGGGTAATATGATCGTAAAATTTTAATTATATAATAACTAAAATAATTTAATAATAGTATTAAGTACAAAACATATTGCTAAATTGATGGGAGGAATTGAATGTATGTGTGTTTTTTTTTTAAATTTTCGTAACAATTTAAATATTTCTCTCTATATATCTACTGAATTACCAAATATTGGTATAATTATATTTATACGTACATACCTATATTATACTATTACATTAAAATTCCAAAATCATAAATAAAAATACAAGTTTAGTAAAAGAAATAATAATTATATATTCATATTACATCACATCTAGTATTCTCAATTCTGTGACTAAAACAGATTTCATAAAAAACAAAATATGTAAATTCATTAACCTATTTACCTAAATTATACTTATTAAATATTAAAATATATATTTTTTTATTTATTATTATAAGTAAACTTCTAAATAAATTCCAATAATGTTCCTATAATATAAGAAATTATTTATAAATATACCAATTTAAATTAAACTAATTATACAAATCATGATGTGTACCTACATCGCTTTGAATAGTTTAATATACCTAATATTAAATAATAAATGAAAAAACATTAAAAACAACGTTTTCACGAATATTGTTCGATTAGAGGTCATAATTATATAGTTTAATAATCTTATATTACATAATTTATCACAATCCATAATATTGTAGTAATATTGTATTTTTGTTGATATTGTTAAACTCATAAAACTTGATTATATTGATATATTACATTGTATTTACAAATTATTAATACATAAATGTTATACTATTAAAAGTTAATTTGATTGAACTATAAGTTAAATAAAAATAAAAATAATTTTTTTTAAAAAATTTTAGTAAGTAGGTATATTTAATGTAATGTTAATATTTTAAATTTAAAATAAAATAAAATCTATAGGTAATTTATTATACTATTATACTACTTCACACAAATTATATTATTACACGTTTATTTTGATTTATCATAAATAAAAAGGAAGTAATGAGACAATGAGAGTGAATATAGCAATCAATAAATGTCAAGAACTTCAATACATGACATGCAGACGTGCAGTAACATCATTAAACCCATATAGTATACGTATATTATAATTGAGAAAGTGTTAACTACGTCTTTTGATGAACAATAAAGTGTTCAATTACATATGATTATGATACGATTTTGATAAATAATATGAATAATAAAAAATATTTATTTAATAATAATAATAAGAGTTTCAGACCTTACTTTCTCAGTGACTATATTATAATAATAAATTTACAAGAATCATATGCACGTAAAGAAATGTACGTACGTAAAACGTAATATTGTATTATATGGAAGTAAAGATGATTTTTTCTATTTTTCGTCTAGAAGTAATTAATTATTAAATAGTAAATTTTGTTTTAAATTTCGATGAAAATCAGGACAAATTATGAATACATAATACATATATTATATAATATTTGGAATAAAAAGTAAGTTCTACTATTATTACAATATTGAGTTATATCACGTATATATTATATGTTGACAAAGTACTCTTAAGCGAATAGCTCTGATATCATTATCAAGTACCCCTTACATATTATTACATATTAATACGAATAATAATAATAATAGACAATGTACATCAATGGTTAGATTAGAAATGCACGACGGCAATATATTTTGAATATACAATATATTATATTTTATATATAGTAACTGTATAATACATAACTCAGCATAATATTATAATATCATGTATTATGCGTTATGGCATTATTTGTTCATTATAATATTATGTACAAATATATTTTAATAGCCGTGATATACCGAGTAATAATTGGTATTTTTTTTTTTTTTTTAAACCGAGTTATTATTTAAAAATATATCAATTAATGAACTTAATAATCGATTTCATTGTTATTTTTATCGTAATTAATTTTGTACTCATAATGTTTTTTAGACTTAACTTAAAACTAATACGATACAATAATTATATATTATATATATATAAATATATATATATTATTATTATTATTATTATTATTATTATTATTACTATTATTATTATTATTATTATTATTATTATTATTATTATTATTATTATTATTAT
>JAIUCT010000027.1:2479487-2521667 GCA_021307375.1 Tetraneura akinire
ATTATTATTATTATTATTATTATTATTATTATTATTATTATTATTATAATTTCTCGATGTAAATATAATAATATATAGTTAATAAAGGCGTTTAATTGAAATACATTTTTAACTATAAAAACTAAATTTACATTTTATCATTTAATATTGTATCATATTAGTTTAAAGTTAAGTCTTAAAAACATTATAGGCACAAAATTAATTGCGATAAAAATAACAATGAAATCGATTATTAAGCTCGTTAATTGATATATGTTTAAATAATAACTAGGTTTTAAAAAAATAAAATACCAATTATTATTCGGTATATCACGGCTATTAAAATATATTTGTACATAATATTATAATGAACAAAGTATAAATAAAAAGTATAAATATATATATATATATTATTATTATTATTATCATCATTGTGTTCCGGAGTTTATCATATTTTATCATTCTTATATACTTCACCAATGAGTGTATTAAATAATATTATTATTTCTTTTCTTTGGGCTATAGTCGAGATATATTATTACAATAATATTATATATAAATATTATAACTACATATAATTACTGTCAATAGTATTTCCTTGTTTAGTTAAAAATACAGCCAAATACAATACATTATACATAAAAAAAAAAAATATACAAAATCAAATGACAATGTAAATTGCTTTATGCGTCGTAATAGCGAGTAAATTGAAAAAGTCGTGTGACATAATAACAATAATGTGGTAAACTCATTATACAGATAAAATAATTCTAGTTTTTTCTTATTACGTGTGAATGCTACGCGATAATAGTAATTTTTGTTACAAATTATGTTATGTTTATACTTTGAAAAATAAAAAACAAAACAATTTCGTCCAATGTAAGACATTTATTTTTTTATAAACCAAATATTTATTACTTCGAACCGATGACGTTAGGTATAATGTGTAAAAATTTAAATTGCATTGATTATTGTACGCCGTTATATCGTGGTCATTTTACGGATACCTTTAGAATATTTATTCGAATTTCCAGTTGAATATTGAACCAACAGTCACACATCTCTTGACGAGTGATTGATCGAATAATGTGGCAGTATGTAGTTTTGTAATATTTATAAATAATATGGAAATCGACACGAAAAATAAAATAAAAAATGAGATTAAAGACGTTCAACATTTCTGTCAGTCGTGAATAGGAAAATAATATAAAACAGTGGCGCAATAATTATTGTTTTTCCTGTGTTAAGTACGTTTTATTACGATTGATTATTGAGTATTTAGTACCTATACTCAATGATAATAATTTATTAACAACTATTACAGAGAACTACATGAAGTTGATCTTTCACTCGTGTTTACGGTACATCTCCTAATTACGAGTACATATTAAAATATTTTATTATTATACATTTGTACCTACGTATAATAAATATTAATAATAATAATAATAATATACTATTCGCCCATTACCATTGTATTCATGGTTTGGCGAACAACAACTTTCATTGTTTGGTAAACTGTTTATCGGTGTTAATTATAGATAATTGTAATATTTTATATTATTATTTTATTATTGTACTTGTATGTTTGCAATTTAATACTTTAATAGTAAATTTGATTGTCCCGAAAGTGTAGAAATCACTCGTTATATATTGTAATTTAAAATGACGATTCATAGAGAAAAGAGAACATAATTAAAAAATGATAATATCCGAATAAATTTCAAAATAATGTATAATATTACACCAACAATCGGTTCCAACACAATCATCATCGTGAAATTACAAAACTTCTCTACACTTTTTTGTGAGTTTTTTTTTTTTTTTATACCAATAGGACATTAATAATATCCAATATCCTAATTATTATAAGAACGAAAAATGTATTTTTAAAATGAACAGTAGGTGATTTGAGTATTTATGTAATAATAATATTACATTGAATTATTTCATAATCTTAACATAATGTGGCGTATGATCATTTAATTTTTATTAGCTATAATAATTAATAATATACAGGTAGGTAGTTAAAAAATCAAGCTAACCGAATATCAATTATTTTGAATTGTACAATATTAATATATTATATTATATTATAAAAGTACTATTTATAGTATATTTACATATTCGAGTTATAAAATTATAATATTATGAAATTGTCGAATAATTAAATATTGAAAAATTATAATTATATACAAAATTAAAAAAAAAAGACATACTAAAATATAAATATTTTTGAATGTAAAAAAAAAAAAAAATATTAATATATGAGATATTATAAAATTATAAGTACTTCCTCAAACAAACTAGGAATCAAAATTGTCTGATGTGAATAATAATTAAAATCCTCTCTTCTATTGATAATAGTTTAAAAATAATAATTGTTATTAATATATTATTTATACGGAATTTTAAAATCGTCTACCATTTCAAAATTATAAACTATATGTTTTTATGAGTGTGTAGTTTAAATGTTAATATTTTTTTTCTTTTTTATTAAATTAATAATTATTAGCTTTAGCACATTGAATAGGAAGAACACCGTAGTACTTCTAATATATTACTTATTTTATTACATATATGAAACAATATTATGTAAAATTATTAAAGTACCTAATTTGTTTCTTAAGAATAATTCTAGTAAATTTGTTGTTTTTGTCCAAATACAATTTAAATATAATATTCTTCTACTTATAAATTTTATAAAATTATGATAATATTAGCTTAGATACTGGATTGAAATTATTTAGAGATTTTGTAAATTAATATTTTTATCAGTTAAATTGTAAATATTATACCTCAATACTATAAATTTCTGTAAGTCACGTGTTCGGTGTTCCTATTACGATTTCGTTGTGTGATAACCGTCAAACAAAATTAACAACGTTGCTCGTAGGTACTGTTGTGGTTGTATTATATATTTTTATTTTTATTATTATTATTATTATTTTATTATTATTATTATTATTATTATTATTATTATTATTATTATTATTTAAATGAAACAATACACTATAATGAATGAGAAGGTACGTGTGTTGCAGTTAGATAAGACAAATATTAGACTACGTCATGTAAGAACATCGTTCTTACAAATCTAAATTTTATTTTATTATTTTCAAATTTATAATATTACGCAATTCGTGGATGATAACCTTATAATCATTAAAGAAATAACAATAATATGAATATTCATCGTGAAAGGAACGAACTGAGCGAATTTTATCAAAACAAATAAAATCAAAGTACCTATCTATTTGTAACTGAAAAAATCATTAACATTGTATTTATTGATCCAATTATTAATATTTACCTGACAGTCTAATCGATGAGTTTATATTTAAAGTAAATAACTTAAACCTAACTATTAAATTAATTATATCCGATATCAATGAAGTTGTTACTGTAACAGTGTTAATATATTAATACGATTATCGTATGTAGCTTTTTATTGTAAAACATCAATAAATATTTAGAGAACATTGTTTCTTATTATCCATTTATAAATTGTTATGATAATGTAGATAATGTTTTCAAATTAACTTACTAAAATTAATTTTCTATTATTTTATTAATAATTAAGTAGAAAATAATAAAATACATTTTTTATTCGTCTATGGGTATAAGTATATTTAATTAGGTAGGTATAAATACGATTGCATTGCCATTTTGTTTCATATTTTTATAGGTTTTTTATAATAAAATGGTTACCTGAAAGCGAGAGCGAGCTTTTTCTCCAAATACCGGATTATGGAGTTAAGTAAAGTGGCGGGCACCGCGCACAACAACCACTTGAGCAGCATCAAACCGAAGTTCGGCACGTCTCGCCGGACAATGTACTTGACCATCTTGCCTTCCATGGTGGCCACGAATATGGACATGAACGTACGACACACAAGAGCCAACGTGTGCATAGACAGCAGTCCAACCTCGGGCGTCCAGAAACCGGGTACCATGAGTTTGAGGAGCTTTCTCAGCTGGATCAGGAACTCGCGATCAATGCCCGGGCCCGAAGACCTCTTGTTTTTGGCGGTCGTCGTTTTCTTCGTCCCAGTGACGGTGCTGCCGTTGATGGCCACGAGCGCCAGTGGCGATCCCTTGGTGTTGTTATTGTCGTTAGACTCGCCCGACGGCCTCCGTCCGTTGGCGTCCGCCACTTTGCCACCGCTGCCGTCTGCGCCGCATACCCTAGCGACGATCGGATAACCGATCTTACAACCGTACAACAGCACGGCCGTGGCCAGCACCCCTTTGCTGACGTTATCGCGCCGAATGATGCGGTTATCCCGTAGGTACTTGGATATGACGGTGGGCATAATGATCGGGGATGGAAGAAGATGACGGCAATGTGACGGAATTTAATGAGTAAACGGCCGGGAAATACGTAACGATAGGTATATAACTATATGAACGATATTATTTCGTCCGGATGGGTGACCCGCGCGAGGGTCTGTTTTCGCGATTTTCGGTCAAGACATTTGCAGCTCGCGTACTGGTCACACGGGTGCCTGTTACCGCGATATTACAAAACAACGAATATTATAATGTAATATGATTTTGTTGATTATAAAACTGATTGGCGTACAGTTTTGAAACGTTTCGACAGATTAAAATTAAATTATAAAAAAAAAAAAAAAAAAAAATGATAATAATAACTTAAATGTAAAAAACGAGACAAAACCTTCGCGTCGACATTCGACGCTGCTACTGAAGTTTGTGTTCGACGTGCGGACTACGGATCGGCCGCCGAATCGTACGTGTGCGCACGTTTACCCACTCGCCGCGCGCGCCGGCTTTTTTCTGTATTTTATTTTTTTGTTATTGTTGTTGTGTGGGGGGGGTGGGTAGAAGCACGGGAGACGGTGAAGTGGCCGACCGTCGACCGATGCGCCGCGCGATACTACGCGCTACACTTCGGTCGCGCGCGCGCGCTCGTCGACAGCTGATTCCGATGACGTGCTCCTTGCTTCGTCGCGCACCCGGTCACGTTGTAGTCGGTCAACGTATTTTTTTACGAGCAACGCGACAGTTATAATAATTATTATTATCCGCTCTTCTTTGTCGCCACTACGCGAATCTACATAATATTTTAATATTTTATAATTATTATAATGTTTCCACATTTTCCCAATAGGTATACGTATTATGTTTAAAACGTTTTCCCCGTTTTCTCCCATGAAAATTCGTTCGAAATTTAATCATAAAAAACAAAAAAACAAAAGAACAAAAAATATTAATATATTCTTTTTTTTTTTAATATCGTGTATACGTTTATTTAATAAATTTACAATAATGACGTGTCGTCTGAAATTCTCGATACGAATATAATATAATATGTAGCCCGAAAGAAAGAGCGGTCTTTCCAGTATAAACGGACTGCACGAAATGAGTATAGAGAAAAACGCGCGAAAAAACATATTAAAAATAAAAACGGCAAATGGATGCTTGCTATCGGATAAAGAAAAAAGAAGGGATGAAAGAATAACGACGACGATATTTTATTATAATTATAATTATAATTGTTGTATTATAATTAATTAATATTTATATTTAAATATAATAATAACCCATATAAATATATTTTATAGATTTCACTATCCCGTTAATAGTTAAAAAAAAAAAAAAAATTGAAATTTTCGATCGACGAAATATTTTATAACTATAGGTTAAACGATATTTTATGCTTAGATACTTCTATGAAATTTTAAAACCGTACAATTCAAAATTGATACCTATAATCATCTTATAGACATAATTGAGAAAAAATGAGAATTTTAGAAAAATTTTCCAATGTTAAATATTTAGACTAGAATCAACGTAGCAGTTCCGAAAATTAATTACGTACCTATGTAAAAGTTTATTGTTTATATTAAAATTTCTTAAAATTTTCAAATCCTTAATTTTATATTTTCTGAGTTATCTTAATATAATATTTTAAATCAAAATCGTCAAAATTACAGTTTATACGATTTTGTAGAATTTTATTATTTGACTGAATTTCACTCAGAGTCGTCTTTTTCGAATGCAATATCAATGAATTCAAATTTCAATCAAAATACAGCACTATACACCGGTGTCTCATTCACAGCTATTCATTATTAGCTCGTCTTTTATAACATTGAATACATTGCACAATATTTGTATAATATTATTTTAATATTTATGGAGTTATTTTCAATTAACGAGTACATTTCTGTAATGTAATAATAATATTAAAATACAAATAAATATATAAATCTAAAGAAGTGAGTTTGTATTATAAAACGGTATAAAATTGTATGATACAAATTAATGCGCACTGTGTATAATTTATCTTATATTGGGTGCCAGACGATATACGATATACCTTTAACATTGAGTGTATTTCAATCAAAATAATGGAAACACAAAATTGTTCAGTCGTTTGTCCAATAAATTGAATATATTTAATTGAACAATTGAATATATCAAATGCGATTTTGGTATATAAAGTCCGTGTTATTATATGTTATAAAAGGACGCGCATAGAGATCAATAATTACAGTGGACTTTACTGGCAATGTTACAATGAACATACCGAATGAAACTAGAGCAAAAAATGTACGAATTAAAAGCAGGATATAAAACTACACTAAAACAATTGGTTATAGAATAGACTGTTCTAAAATCAATACTAAAACTATATAGATCATACAATTAAACATTAATAAAAAGTTAGAATATAAAAAAATTTGTTGTAATAATAATATTGTAAAAATTTCACTTTAATTCTCATGTGTAATTTTTAAATATTAAATGGATAAATTTATCTCTAAATGTCCAAATGTTTATCTCTGAAATCATAAGAATATCTAAATTAATAATAAGATAATTCAACGGGGACTGAAAAATGTAATATAAACGATTAATTATTAAAACCAAAACTGATGAATTCAATTTTGATAAAAGTAAAAGCATATTACGATGATAAAATAGCATTAAGTAGGTATATAAATTATTTATAATACGAATTTCAATGTAATACAAATACAAATAGAAAAAAATGAAACTTATGATTTTTAATGTTTTTTTTATTTATTTTTATTGTAAATAACTTATTACTATATTTTTGTTATTTACTTATAAGTTATAACCCATAACTATTAGTTGTTAATAAATGAGTTAGTTAAATTTTATTGTTATAATATATATAGTATAGTAAATACATAATATACATAAGTATACATAAGTGCTAATTTCTATAAAATTTTAAAAAAAACATAATAATTCGTGAAGTACTTACAATCTTACATACATCGTCATATTTTCAATAGCAATAAAATAAATCAATAATAAATTTAAATTTAGAAAAAAAAATGTTTGAGCCATACTTATATAAATTATAAATATATAATAATATACGTTCCTATATTGTTTTATTTACAGGGGATTTTTTTGAATAAAATGTCAAATTAGAAATTATATTATTATCTAGCATATTTATATTAAATAGCTATTTTTTTATTTTATTTGAACAAAATTTAAACATAATAATAATTACAAAATATACATGAAAATATGCAGTACCTATACATGAAAAAAATATAATAATTACATTTTTTAAAAAAATACCTATTAAAATATAAAAGTTTAAAATTATTATTTCTTGTATAAAATTATAAAAATCACTTTATTCGTAACATTATTTTTAGGTTGTGATTATAATCACTTTCTAATTTAATATTTTTATAATAAATAAATAAATAAACAACAAGTATGTCCTATACACTATACTTATCTAATTGGGTATACTTACGTTTAGTGTTTACATTTATTTTATTTACTATTGAAATTTTAATTGAATTTTAGATTATCCAACTACAGTGTCTTATTAAATTTAATTATATTAATGCTTTGTATTAATTTTTTAAAGTTTGATTAAAAATCAAAATACGTATCATACCAATTAATTAATATGTATAAAAAAATTATGGATATAAAAAAAATTATAAGTATCTACTGATATAATATCTATAATTACCTTTACCTATATTATATACATAAAGTCATAAAATATGATTAATTATTGATTGTGATTTAATTTGTTTGTGAAAATTAAATTGCAATTTGATTAAAAACATATTATCTGCAATTATATTACATTACATTATATAAGACAGATATTTATTTTTATTTATTTATTATACAACAATGATTTTACAAAAATCTAAATATAGGTACTTAAAGTAGATAAATAATTACAAAATTGTATATATTAAATATGGTGTAGTTAATGTATTTATAACCAATTTTAATTCTATATGTATATTTTTTAATGGATAAAAAAAACTTGTTTTTAGCATGAAATGTTTATCTTAAATATTCTAAAGAGATGGTATACCTGTAGAAAGTGAATTTCGTAAAAAAAATTGTAATTAAAACCTTTATATTCGTTCTACATTATTTCTTTTTATAACTATCTAGAAACATTACTAACGAACATTAACGATTTGTATTTAAAATCACGTATTATTATAAATAATTCAATTTTATTAAAACCTCATAGATATTGGTGAGTAGTGACATATAAATTATACAAATTGTCTCAATAACGATTTATATTTAGAGAAACATAATTGATGATAATATTCATATATAATCATATAATTATAATTGTAATTTATTATTCCTCATGAATAGATAATAATGAAGATATTCATATTGATCAGTGGCGTCTTTGTGGGGGGGGGCGATGGGGGCGATCGCCCCCCCCCATGGCTCGAAATTTCATATCACAATTTTAAAATTCCTATATTTACTATTAATAATTTAGATATTATACTGGTATTATAGTATTATACTCGTATTCAATAATCATTATTAATTATTATATTGTATCGAATTTTATTACAAACAACTTTACTGTACCCGCATAATGTCATGTTCTAGAAATCATGTAATTATGATACTGCAAAATATAATACAATATAATATTTATTATTATTGGATAATATTGTATCTTCTGACTTACAGGATTGGCACTTTTACATATACACCGAAAAGAAAATATCGATGTAAATAATATAATTGATAGATTTTCGTCTAAAAAAAGAGCATTAGACTTCGTAATATAATTATTATTATTAATAAATATATACGCATATTGTATACTTGGTCTTTATTTATTTATAATATTATAATATTACCAATTTTGTATTTAAGTCGCCCCCCCCCATAATATTAACCTGAAGACGCCCCTGATATTGATCTACAACAAAATGCTGGTAACACATAATATACTGCAAAATAAATACAAGTTATAATAATATGTATATGTTTTATTCGTATTATGAACATGATCTACGATTTATTTTATTTTATTTGCAAAAATATCCTAATAAATATATTTTTTGTTTGTATAAATTGCAAAAAAGAAGAAGATGAACAATATAAATTTGTTAAAAATAAAGTAAAAATTTGCTAAAATTTTCATTTATTTGACATTATTAAGTTAAAATTATATACTTAATTATATAGTTTTACGTTAATCGAAAATTTATTTGATTTAATATATTTTTAAATTAATATTTAGTTTAATATGTTGCATTATATTTTTGTTAACGTTATAATCTAATTTTAATTGTTATTATATATTGCCTACTAGGTTACATATTTTATTATTTTCTATGATAAAAAAAAAAATATATAAATATTGTACTAATATGGAAAATTATTTTACGCATAAGATAAAAATTTCAAAGCTAAAAATAAAATAAAATGTAATAAACTAATAAATATTATTATAAAAGTAGTGTCCCAAATCTATTTAAAATTATTTAAAATCTCTGTGAAAAATTATGATTTTTGAATACTGTTTTTATTTTATTATTATAGATACCTAATAGACTGTAATATTTCTATATAATTTTTTTTAAATTTAATCTTGTAAAAAAATAACTTCATTTTTTATGTTCAGTGAAAGTAAACAGTTAATAGAAATACAATTGTATGATAATTTTGATGGTTGTCGAATTCACCTCCTTAGTCCTAATATAACGAAGATGCCGATTTTTAGTAACTTTTTAAATTTAATTAACATTTTTTTTTTTTATATGTCATTATATGTAATTATTTCATTTTATATAAAGATTTTAAAATTCATATTATCAATATTATGATATGCATTACATTGATAGTCATTTTTTATTAAGAGAATTCTAGATTTCTAGATGGATATAATTAATTGAAAAAAATATTTAACTAATAAAAATAATGAATATGAATGATTATGTTATTAATTTATTATTACATTTTGCATACCATGATAATAAAGTAGGTAATTAATTATTACAAACTATGACGTCACTACATTAAAAATATATTTAATTTAAGAAGTTGAAAATATACATAAAACTCGACATCTTCATTAAAATTGGAGGTCGAACCACCAAAATTATCATACAAATTATTATTAACTCTTGTTACATTTAAGTATAGTATTTATATTCTATAAACTAAAAAAATTAAAAAATTATAATAATTATTTTTTTTAGAAAATGATTAAATTTAAAAAAAGCAAGCAAAACTATCTTTATATCGGTGTGGAAGGGATATAGATGAAAGAGGATATATAATGTTGAATTTAGATTAACATTTGAATACAATGATAAATAATAATAACATTCAAAAAACGATTCTGAGTGAAATACGGTCAGATTTGGGCATTTAGGGGTTTTATGAAAAATTATTTAAAATTTTATTTTAAAATTTTTAGATTAAAATTTTTACACTTATCAATCTCTACGTTCAATATAAATAATTTATCATAAAACCCCTAAATGAATCACCTAAATACCCAAATCTGACATTAATTCGCTCATTAGTGGTTTTCGAATGTTTTATCATTGCATTCAAATTCCAATTAAAATTAAACACTATGATTTGCAGACCTATATCCCTGCAGCAAGAGTATCAGCTCGTTTTTCATTATTTTTGCATAGGGTCAACTTTTAGAAAATGACCTAAATAAAGTACCAATTACATCTAATTTCCAACCGGTGACATATGCTATTCGTGAAAATCGTAGCATTATTTAGGCCCAGCGCACACAGACAGAGCAAAACTGTTCCGAGCAGCTCGGATCAGCTCATAGCTGTTTGGACATAATTAAAACACGTGTAAAGTAATTAACACGCACACACTAATTAGTCGCCATCAACACAGGACAAGACAAATCAAAACATGATCGGTGTTGTTCGGTCCAGTTTTATTTTTTTCCAAGCAAAATACGAAAACAAAAGTCATTTGTTTATTTTACGAATAGTACACCACCGAATTCGATTGTAAGTCGAACGATGCTGAGTGAAATGTTTAAATTTCAACTCGTCATTACGCAATTCATTCAAAAAATTAAAAATTCTATTATTTTCTGTACCTACGTTTTTTATTTATCTCGTGCACTCAAATTTTACGTTTACATTTATTTTCATTTATTTCACTATTTAATAAAAATTGCCACATAAGCGGTTCAATGACGTCGTCATCGTCAGAACTTATCTTGACAACTGGTGTTTAATAACAAAAATCCAAACTTATTGTGTCTTCTTCTATTCTGTTTTGTCAGTGTGCGCTGGGCCTTATGGTAGAAAAGGCGTGTTCATACATAGAAACTAAAAAATAATATAAAAAATTAGAATTTACTCTTAATTTATATAAGAATAAATTGAATAATTAAAATCAATTTTTTAACGTAATTGAAATATATAAATTCGATTAAATGAAACAACTAAACATATAGATACTATAAGAGAAATAAACATTTAACAGAAAAACGAGAAAACATCGTTTTACATGTGTAAGTATCACGTAGCAAACAAAAACGTGACATGAGATGAAAGTCATAAACTGATGATTTAGTCTTACGACTAAATAAATAAATAAATAAATTTTACCAAAATTAATTAAAATATTTAATTAAAAACCTGTATTTAACTCTGTAAAACGATTGATATCCATATAAATTTTAAAATATACAATCCTGTTGTATAAAAATTTATTATAATGTATTATTAATTATAAGTGGAATAATCTAATTTTAATTATAATTAATATTCGTATAATTAATATTAAATTATATGAATTAATATGATGAAGAATGAAGATAGAGAATAAATAATTATTAATAACCGATCATAAAAACCAAAAACTTAATATAATATTGACATATTGTGTATAATTAGGTGTAATATTATAAAAAATGTATATGAAATAAAATTAAAAGAAATACTTTAATAATAAATAAATATTTAGTAAAATAAATTAATGATGATAAATTGATAATAGGTATAGTAACAGTAAGGCATTTGTTATTATAAAAATTCCCATCTGACGATGATATTTGTATTATAATTGCTACACACATTAATCATTATAATAATTAATATGAACATGTTATTGAAGGATCTTATTCTTATAATATTATAATAATAATTATAATAGTTAGCTTTATTTTAAAATATACCTATTAGGTAACTAACTAATAAACATGAGTTACAATATTGTAATTTGTAATATTATAATTTATTAATTTATAATTCTAAAATTATAATTAAGTTAATGTTTAAAAAATAAATATAAAGAATAAAATTTTCTAACATTACTCATAAATATTATTTGAGATCTTAAATTTCACTATGTTTAAGTAGTTTTGGGATTATTCAGCTAAAATTTAAATACAAGGTCACTAATAATATTATTATCTACTATTTAACAATAATAAATTAAGAATAGCATGTTGTGTTATCATAATCTAATTTAATTTTAATCTTTATTTAGAAATGTAATGATAAGATTTGATTATAGTATACAGAGGGTCTTATTACTAATTGTAATATTTCCGCAAAAATGAAGATTATAAAAATGCCGTCATTTCTAACTTCTAATATTAGGCTACTAACTAACTATAATGTATTTAGTGTAATAGATAACAGTGTTGTAAAATAATTCAATAATTTCGTCATTTTATAAAAAATATTTTTATTATAATTTTGATGTCTCAATTTTATCATTTTTTTTTTTTTTTTTTTTTGAAAAATATGAATTCAAATCATATTTTATAACTATAAATGTTACATTATTACTTAAATTGTTTCTTATAAATTACATTATTACTTAATAATAATTATATTTTAATATAATATTATTTAGTGGAATTTAACATTTATTTGATTAAATGATACCATTGAGTAATCAATGGTGATACTTTATTGCTGCAGCAAGTTGGATTGTTGGATTAATTAAAATTAAATAATTATTAACGGTCTATACTCAGAGTCGTAACCAGAATTTAATCAATGGGAAGAATTTAGATATAAATAAATAATTATTTATCCTCTTTGAACATTTGTTTTTAATTATATACCTATAATTAAATCAATAAAGTCTATATCTATTAAGGTTCCAACTATATATTTATAATTAAAGTAGTATATAGCATATAATTTTAAAAAATATAACGGGATTGGGGTTTCACACTTTATCCCCTCTTCTAGTATAATCATTATTCATTACTGATTTTACCATGTTGTCATCTAGTCATAATATCACTTATCATAATATTGATAAAATTAATTTCGCATTCCATAATATCATAGATTAAAAAATATGTAAAAAAATGTAGTATGATATTTCATTTCTTCGATAAATAATAAGAAATTTAATAAATCATCATGTTGATAACATTAAAATCAACATCAAAATTTGCATAAAAATGTACTCTATACATTGATCATATTTTAAATTTAAATTTTTAGTTTTTTAAAATACTTACGTCTAAATTTAAACAAACAATAATACAATATCCGTTCCCGTTTCCGTTCTCATCTCCTTTTCCTTTTCCCAATCTAATAATTTAGAAAAAAATGACATTTAAATTGTTTACTAAGATATATATTTGAGCTGGTAAACTGATCCGGGCCATCTGTAGATATTATAATTAATTTATAAATGATTAGAACATTAAGAAAATATATACTAATAGAAATGTTTAGACTTTAATAATGAATAAATAATAAATTTTATGCATAAACAATTACGGCACAAAAATTAAATATTCTATTTATACTTTATTTTATATTTAAATAAATATATCTAAAATATAATATATATAAATTACTAATTTTGTATCTATACTTTGGTTTTTGGTGGCGAACAAAAATAAAATATTAAATTTTAAAGTTAAAATAATAATGAATAGTTAGCCATAATAATTTCTAACGTACATTTTTAAACGAAGTCACTGAGAGTCGAGAATTATAGGTAAGTATTATAATATTCTATTGTCGATAAATCGTAGATTTCGTTTTTTGTGTATATTTACATTCATTGAATTAATTTGTTTTTGAGAATTAAAATCTCAAATATCGATAATAGTAAAAAATATTTATGAAAGATTTATATTAATTTATAAAAATTAATAATTTTTATAAATTTTAATTTATAAAAATATTATTTTGATTGTTTATTATTTTCATTTGTGGATATATTAATCAAAAACTCAAAAATAAAATATGAATTATACAACGTTAATATTTTCATGTGTCGTATATTATAATTTTAAAATGTAAATTAAAATAAAAAAAAAACGCGTCTCATGTTAAAATAAAAATAATTTACTTTTACGATTTACCCGATTTAAAAATTATATATTACTAATAAATAAAATAATTTAATTATTGACTTTAAGTGCCTGCCTAATAAAGTAATAACTACGTACTCTTGGTGTTTTATTATACTAGATTTAAAAAAAAAAATCACACCTGATTAAAATATTAAATATCATACTATTACAATTCGCACGTAAATAATAATAAATAATAATATTAATAATTATACATTTTATACCGTAAAATATAGTTATATAATATGACTTTTATACCAATTATACCTATAATCTATACTATTATAAAAGTAGATTTATAATGCACATATATAAATTATACGATTACACTTTATCCATAAGGTACCCATATGGCTATATACATCATATTTTATGAGTAAAGTAGGTATATTATAATGTAGTACAACATTATTAATTTTGCACTTATATTTATTAATAATAACCTTGAAAGTGTATTACAAACATAAAATTATTATTAACTTAAAATTCACCTTGGCCAATCAATAATTGCTATACATTGTATAGTTTTAATATTAATATAATATTTTATAAGCCTCATGGAAATGTTTTTTCCTATGAAATTATTGTTATTTAATATTTGTTATATAGACATTAAATAGTCAATTTTCGTTTCGAATGACATCTACAACATGTAAACGAGATTAAGGCTTATAAGTTATAACAATTGATTAGATCTACCATGACAGAATTCTTTTTAAAAAAAAAATATTATACTCTCTAATTAGTAATTTGTAGTGTCAAACAAAATTTGACAATTGGACAGGAAAATATATTTTTTATGATGTATATAATATGCAAACACAGTAGCACAATATTATAAAAAATGATTTTTATTTTCGAAGAAAAATATTGTTTTGCCCGAAAATAGGCAAATATACATTATTACGCATTATACCCGCGTGACTTGTAAAATTGTTTTAAACTTAGAAACACAATAATTGTAATATTAAAAATTATTATCCAACATCATTACGATGATTGTCCGAATTTTGTGTGTGGGTATATTTACCTACCACTAACCTAACTCATAGTCATATAATACGTATATACACTAACACTATACAGGTGACCTTTTGGCTTTTATGGACCACCACCGCCACAATATACTTATTGAAAACTATTAATAATTAATATCACGAATTCATGATTATATTGACCGTAGGGAAACAAGGAACTATAATGTATTAAGTAATTATACTATAATAACATTTTATTAATACATATTTATAATATTATAACGACTAATAAAGTTTTTTTGTCAAATAAAATGTTATAATCGATTATATCATCCACGTCGCGTGGTGATTTGACCTCATTATACTTGACAAAAGCTCGTGTTTGTTGTGTTTTGTAAAGTATTATGACATAGGAGTCCGCTGCTCGTACTTTCGTTCTCAAAGATAAAAAAATACTCAGTAAAAAGTGAATCTTTAGAAGATGATATATAATATATTTATCTACACACGTCTGATCACTACATACGAGTATTATAATGATTTTACGACCAACAAAAAGAATGACTAAAAATTATTTTTATTATTAACGTACGATATATTTGTACCTATAATAATTATGTAAATCTAACCATTTTTGTAACATTAAATTATAATCTAACATAACCTGTATAGTGTATATAATTATATGGACATAAAATATACGAGAGACGGATTTTATAGTTTCTATGCATTGTTATACCAATTCTATTAGTCATTCTTGTAAATTTAGTAAAAAAAAGTACCACGTGTCTATATAATATTATAATAAACAGGTATACTACATAAGTTATTTAACAGCGAGTTCAATTAATTTATATAATGAAATTAAATAATTTTTTAGGCTAATAAGTAAAAAATAGCAAAATCTAAAAATATATGTAATCTATTTTGACATATTAGACGTCTATCTATACCAACCATAACCATGCACAATCGATTTCTACTAACATATTCTAAATTAAAATAATGTACCAGTATATCAGTTATCAATCAGTTTATCATTAAATAATAATGAAATTAATAAAACTTCAAAAGAACTTTTATAAATTATTTTAATTTTATAATTCAATTTACAATGACAATAATAAACATAATATTTTTGACGATATATTTTTTACTTTTATAAAAAAAAAAACTGTACTTATAATAAACATAAAATGATAAAAGAAGATCATATTATTCTAATAATTATATAATTTAATAAAACTGTAGGCACTTTACACGAAACATAACAATTTCATGCTTTTATTAGGTACCTACCCTATATTTCATTTATATTTTTAGTTAAAATTTAAACATAATTCCTTGAAATTTATAAATATAATAGGTAGTCATTTTTAGAATTGCAAAAGAAATTAAAATTTAAGCATCATAGAATTTAATTAAAAATATATTGTAATCTATTAATCTATTATTTAGATTATTTTCTTTTATGGAAGTAGAAATGTTACAAGAAAATAAGGTAAAACTAAATCATTTTCAGTACTTTTACTAAATTTAAAATAAAAAATATTACTTTCGATTTACAGAAAATAGCAAAACAAGTTAGAAAATTATGTACAAGTTTGTATTTTACTAATATAATTAATAATCAGTGAAAGTACCAATTAATTAAATTATTATAAATTTGTAATTTTAATTAAGTTTTAAGTGTAATAAATAAATATATTTTATTTTATTAAAAAGTTAAAGTATTATTCCCTTTCAATTTTACGTCATTTAATAATTTACATTTATTTATTTATTTTTTAAATTTGATATTACATATACAGGTGTAAGGAGGATAGTGTTGAATTCAGATTAACGTTGGAATACAATGATAAATCATTAGTCATTAGTTCATTACGTTTGAAAAACGACTTTAAGCGAAGGCCATCAGATAATATATATATAGATTACAATTTTTAAATTTATCAGTCCCACTATGTTCAATATATATATATATATATATATATATATATATATATATATATATATGATTATATACTCATAAAACCCCTAAATTAGTAATCAAAAAATCTAAATTTGACCAGGGCCGGATTTACCTAAAATGCGCCCCTAGGCTAATAAATAACAAGTGCCCCTTTAATACTTAATATTTTATTAGAATTAGATGGTAAAACATTAAAAAAATAATCGAGCTTTTTCATTTTTATCATTATATCATTATGTTTATCGTCTTTTTCTTTTTGTAATTTTCTTCTTTGTGCACCACTTAATTTATTATTTGACATTATATTATATATAATTTTTAAAGAGCACCTGTATACAAAACTATAATCAACAGACTAATGAGTAATAAGCATAACCAGTCACCAGTATTGAAAATATTATAAATACATAATAATATCATCGTATACATATAAATACATTTATAAGGGTATTTTAACGAACAGTATTATTTTATTATGGAATGTTCATATGATATTAATTTGGCTATTCCAGGCAATTTTTATAATAACATAATATCGAACACCTTCCTAATATATAAAAATAAACATTATTTTATTCTTAATATCTGTAATTTAATATTATCATTAATTATAAATTATAAATACTATTTATATAGGTATTTATAAATTATAAATTTATAATCAATGATATTATGTAACTATATCTAATGTCCAATAATATTTTTGTATATGTATAAATTATTAAATTTCATTTTAGTAGATGTAGTAGAATAGTAGATAGTGGCGGGGTATTTTTTCTATTCTCGATAGTGTTTATATTATACGCGTCATGTATAAAAAAAAGCAGACATCATTATACGAATAGTACATAAAATGAGAAGTCCTGCCGGCCCGATGCCCCTTACTGACGTGGCGCCCCTAGGCTATAGCCTAGGTAGCCTACTCCTAAATCCGGCCCTGAATTTGACAGTACTTCACTCAGAATTATTTTAAGAATGTAGCAATTTATCATTGCATTCAATATTCAAATGTTAATTAAAATTCAACACTATCCTCTTTACACCTGTATCCCTTTCACACCACCAGGCCACCATCCCATCCATTTCATATTTTAAACAGCTACAAAAAAAAAAAAAAAAAAAAAAAAATGGTGAATGTAATATTCACAATTAATTGGAACTGAGTTAAGTAAAATGTATTTAAACTTCAATAAACTTCAAAATATTTCAAAAATGTTTATCAATTTTAAATAACATTTTTGTAAAATATTTAAATATAATAAGAAGAATACATATCCATTTTACTCAATTTTTAACTTTAAATACCTATAAAAAAAAATATTAATAATTAAGATTTTTCTAATATTTTGGAAATACGTTATGTTGTTATAACCAATAAGTAAGTATACGCTTCAATAAAATCTTCAGTATATTTCAAAATTTTTTGTCTTTTTTATTTATTATTATTTTAAAGCGTTGAAAAATAATAAGAAGAATACTTGTATAGATTCTAAGATTTTCGATTAAACTAAATATATCAACTTTAAACAGCAATAAAAAATAAAATTTTAGTATCATGTTAAGTAATACCATTGATTATAAATACTAGTATTAATTAAAGTATGATTAATCAATGGTAATACGTATACTTCAGTAAAATTTTTAGACCTTAAAACTGAAAATTGTCAATTTTATCAAACATTAAATACATAGAAACGAGAATTTTATGAAATATTCAGTGTTCTATATTTTGTAAAAAAATAAACGAAACGATTCCTAAATTGTATCATATATATATATATAGTACCAATGTAAACACTAATAAAATTTTAAAATCTCTAACTTCAAAATTCCCTGAGTTATCGTGAAATATTGAAATCGAATTCTTAGAAACTTCAATTTTTGTGAAAAACGCCGTTTTTCATCATTTTTTGATCATTTTTCCTATTGCATAGGGTCAATTTTGAGAAATTCGAAAAATGACCTAAATAAAGTACCAACTACATTTACTTTTCAACCGCAAACATATGCTATGCTATTCATAAAAAACGAAACTTTATTTCGGGTAGAAAAAGTTTCTTCAGACATAATAACAAAGAAAAACAAAAAAAAGACACATATCATTGTAAAAACAAAAAATTGTTTCGGTTAGTTCAAAATCTAAAATCTAAAACTTAAAATTAATATTGATAATATAATAAATTAATTACGTATACCTATAATTATAATTATACCTTCCAAAAAGTAGATAATCAATAAAAGTTGCCTATATTTTACTCCTTGTATATTTATAAAAAGTGATAGGTATAAAAGAAATTTTAAAACATCCAAGTTTACATTATTGTTTTATAATTATTATAATTACAAAAATATTATACAATTAATTTTTATCAAAAAAAAAAAAATTAATATACTTCTGAATATATATATAATTGTTATGCGTAATAGCGAAACATATTTTATTTGTTTTATATTATTTTTTTATTCTGAAGTTGTAAAATAATATTTATTAAATACTATAAATCGACTAAAATGCGTCGAGATGAAAACGAATAAAATGTGTGACATAAAATGTGATCTCCCTAAACTGGCAAGCAATAGAAACTGGAAAAAATAAAAAACTACTGAATAAATAATTAAGTTTAATCAATTAGTATAGATAATAATACGGAAAACTTTGTCATTTTTTGTGCAAATTTCGTTGTAGGTTGCCTATTTGAACCTCTTAAATGTTTGAGTATAAATTGATAATAATTAATAGTATTCATTATTTCACTACTGCATATGAAAATTTAAAAAGGGGCTGAATAGACAACTATTTTAATTTCTGAGTGCCATGACACCAGATAATTGCTACATAGTTTACCAACTTCCCATCACGAAACAATAAGATATTATTCATGTTTGGAAACGACAGACTGGAGGGGTGCGCAGTAACGGACCTCAAGGTTTCGTAACTTGGTTTTTTAACGCAATCTATTATTTTAATTAAATACTAAATACCTCGCGTTTCCAGTATTGTTTTTTGTACAAAAATATTCCTACTAAAATAGTAATTATTAAATACCAAGTTGTTAAAGTTATACTTCCCTATAGTAAATTAGTAACTTATATCTGCATTCTGCACTAAGCCACAAACATAGTAATAGCATTGATTATAGAATAGACAGATAGCCCATACAATGTTAATATTTGGCGACCACGAATATGATGCGGCTAATAGGAAGCGCTAGTGTAGAAATGATGCAGCCGAAGGGAGCGGTAGTTTAGAAATGAATAAATGATGCATCCGCAGGTAGCGTTAGTGTAGAAATGATGCGACGGTGGTACCCCTATCATAGGTAGATGAATAACATGAAGGGGTGCTGAAATTCAAAGTAGTGGGGTCATGATTGAAGTTGGATGGCGTTGTGGTAAATCTAATAATAGATTATTGTAAAAATATTGGGAATTTGACGAATTATTTTATTCACGTCGTACTTTTACGATATCGCTTGAATCATCAACATTGTTGAAGTGTTGACATTAAGTGAAAACTTATATTGCGTAATATAAAAATAAAAACATACCTATATAATATAATATTAATATAATATAATATCAATTGATAATGAAAATGGACTTAAATCACCATCAAATTCTTTTAATAATGTAATAAATAAAATTTTAAATATTTTTGAAAACAATTATAAAAACTATTTACATAAAAAAAAAATTAAATTTCAATTAACTGAACGTATAAAAAAAAATAATACCGTTATAAAATTTCTAAAAGACTCAATGCCAAACTGTTTAGAGCATAAAATGTATATAATAGAACATCTTTTAATATGTAAAATATTTAATAAAACTAAAATGTTTTCAAATACATCAAAATTGACCAAACTTTCAAAATTAAAAATTTTAAATCATATTTAAATAGAACCATTTTCTTTTTTTCATTTCTTTGTTCTGACATCATACCTATAAAAGTTACCTAATTCAATCTTCAATATACTTCTACTCACAATTCCAGAAACAGTTACAGAACTTTCAACATTTACAGAAGACTATTTTTTTTTATTTATATTTTTTTGTTAATAATTTTTCAGAAGTAAATATATTATTACATCTTTCTTAATAATTTATTATATTATTTGTTAATAAATTTATATTATATTATTATCTGTTAATAATTTATTAATAACTTAATTATTTATAATATATAATATTTATTATAAGTACAATATTTTTTGTTTTTATTACTATCTTTGTCAAAAATAATAATTCCATAATCGTGATGTTACACGTCATATTATATAATTTAATTATATGGATGAAATATTTTTACATAAAATAATATTGGTAGGTATTAATTTTTTAAAGTTTATAATCTATCAATTTAATGTTAGATATGTATATATATGATTTATACTTTCTTTGTTCTAAAATTAACATCATAAATTTATTAATTATAATATATGTATTAATATTCTATAATGGTATCTCGAAAAAAATTGAAACAATATTTTATTTTATTTACTTGAAGTTTTATTCTTTTTAATTTAGGATTTAAATATTATTTAAATTATGGTTTTTAAATACAATTATTATTATAAGTTGATATTAATATATTATTTGATAATGAAAAAATTAAGAGCATGTTCAATGTTTAATTGTGTTTTGTGTATGTCAATGAAAATGTTTCAATAATTTTAATGGATGGTCCGTAATCGTAAATACAACTCCGAACTCGTATAATCGTATTATATGAGATTTAAATTTTTGAAAGTTTACTTTGTTCCCAAACAGGAAGTATTTCCAGGTAAGCTGCCGCCCGGCTATGGTGGTTGTTAATAATAATTAATAATAATTGTGATGCCATACCACAGAATAAAATATAGATACGTATACTATTATATATTGTAATTTGTCACTATCATGGGAAGTACAAAAATAATATATAAAATAAATTCATATAACGCCATCTCTTGGCAACCCGTATAAATGTAATATTAGTAGCCTAATATGATATCCATGGGCTATCTGCCTATTCTATAATCAATGGTAATAGTAACATTTTAAATCTTAAACACTCGAAAATCGAAAGCCATTAGATCGACTCGTCAAGAATTAAAAATTTTACCGTTCAAGCCACGGTTTAAGATATACAGGTTACGGAACGCTGAATAGAAAACGAATTGAAAAATGAAGCTCAATATATCTTATTAAAAAGCAGCTGATTAACACAGGGAGACATATCTCTAGCGCTCCCAGTGCTAATACAACATACTATTATCACAAAACTATATACCGCCAAATTTAGAATATTGTAATAAACTAATAACATAATATTTCATTATACTTATTACCTTATGTATTTTATTATGCGAATAGTTTATTTTTAACATTAAAAACTATTTATAGATTGAATTAGATTTAAAAATATTAGGTACTAACCTTAATATTTAATAAAATAATTTACAGAACAAAGACCTGTGCTTGAGATTTGTGATTTTAAAGATCTTATTTCAAATAAGTCTTTACGTGATGAAAAAATTCAAAATCTGAAAAATAAATTAGATATTTTAATTGAAGATGGAAATTGGGACTGTGAAGATATATTCATTGAACATGATTACTCAAAGAGTACAGTTTTTGAATGTGTTGTATACTATCTAGGAGGGTAAACTAAATTTAAACAAAATAAGTATTTAAAACAGAAATATGTAATATTTTTGCTTTTTACTTAGGTATTTAGTTAGACGACTATGTAACAAATCAAAATGTGATATATGTATAAAAAGTTTGAAAAATAACACTAATAATATAGGAAGTGAATCAGAAATCGTTAATCTTAAAACTAGAGGGTTCTTAATTCACCCAAATAATCACTCAATTTACAAATGTTGGAAATTTCTTTCTGTAAACATGCAAATTCAAAAGATGTTTTTGATAATACTTACAACAAAACATTTTTACAAATTTCTGCTATACCATTTCCGTGTTCTGAACACAAATACGAAGTTATTACAGATATTTTTACGATGTATATTATTATGAGGATGAGGCATACACATACTTAGAAAATCAAAAAGAAAAAAAAAATAACAGAACTAAGAAAAAACTTTCAAAACTTGTATCAAGTTAATTATTATGTTAATATTTTACTTATATTTACCTATCACAAATATTTAATATATATTAAAATAAAAATTGTTATTCCAGTATTTGACTATTTACTTTTTAGTTTTTTACTATTTAAAATTTAATATATTAAATATTAATTAATAATTATATTTATTATTTACGAGTAAAAACTATAAATATTCCTTTTTATTAGAAAAATAAATTATATCATAAAAGAAAATACTAGACATTATTAATTTACCACTTGAGCACTAGGTGTACGCCTCTCATGACTGTAATCAAAGAGATACTTTGTGCTTCAAAATATTTAACTACGTTTCGTAACCTGTATATCTTAAACCGTAGTTCAAGCTATCATAGATTCGTGGCAGGCGCCGGCACGCTAAGGTTGCCAACTGCCCGCGGTTACAAAAATTATGTGACGGGTATGTATTGATGGCCATACCCCACGGGTCCCGAGAGACCCATGTGCCATAGAAGCGGCAGACACCCTTTTTAGATCCGTTCCAGGCGGTCAGCGGCTATATACTAGTCGACTCCACTCGTTCAATCTCAAATAACATTTTGGTCACTCACTTTTTTCGTCGTTCGGTCATTCTGGTCACATTTGTGTCACCACCGATCGTCCGTCGGATAACTAACGGTTATCCCCATGACACTCTTCGACCGTAACGACGCGGTTGGCGATTCGTCGACCGGATGTCGGTGCCCGAGGTTCGTTCGCTAATCATCCGTCCAGTTCAGATCAATCTAGCGGCCAACCGCACAAGTATCAATTATTGTGATGTTCGTTCATCGTCGCTCTTCACAGAATAATAGTATTTCAATTATTTTAATAATGTTTGACGTTTGTTATTTCCACGATTTAGGTACCTACATTAGTAATAAAATTATTATTCAATATACATTTATAATAAATTATATTTTATATCTCTAATCCATTATTATTGTATTTATAATTATTAAATTCTAAAAAAATATTGTGTATGTTACAATGTTACCTATTAATCATTATTGGTGGTGTAGTAAACCCAGGTGTTTACTACTTTTTAGATATTATTATTCTTATAAATTCTATATTATTTTTTTATGTTGTTTACTTAAATTTATTTATTATATTAATACGATAACTAAATTATTGGTGGAACTAACTTCGTCGAAACTACGTAGAACGTGTTGCATTGTGATACTATACGTATAAAGAATAGTTAAACTTGTTATACGTAGGCTCACCACAGTGGCATTATATTTTATATTGTTATAAAAAATTACTGAAAATCAATTAAAATGTAAAAAGAAAAAAAATATTTATTTGTTGTTATTATGACTTTATATTTTAATATTCATATTAAACTGAAACTAATCTATTATATAATAATAGGTACCTATATAATACAAGTATAATATAGGTACTCAATATTGTATTATTGTGTAGTGTCCTGAGTCCTGACTGTTAATTAATCAATTTTCATTGAAATATAATCAAAAGTTCGAAATGTCCATAATTTAATCTCACCAAATAATTAAGTAGGTACTTACATTACATTTATTTAAAAAAAAAAAATACTCCCTATGAAATGTGACGTCACATATAGTTTTTATGTAAGTATAGGAACTAGACAGGTATTTACTTGTTATTATTTTAATATACCTAATCATTTTTTCTTCTTGGAAATTGACCTATTGTTTAAAAATACTAATGAAAATTATTTTATGACAACACTTATTTTCAAAATGAATGTCCTTGAATCGTTCGAATGATATTATCTACATATACTTTTACAAAAATTGTAAACAATTGTATTAGGTAATACATACAACAGTTCTAACAAATCATAGGTAAGTCCCTATTACATAACATAATTTAAATTACTTTACTTTTTAAGTTTTATACAATTATTATTATTATTTACCTATTTTTTATTAATAAATAAATTCAGCGTGTTTTGTAATTTTTCGATGCAAGTTCATACCTGGATACAGATTATGTATATTACACTCAGGTCACAGGTGTAGAAAATAAATAGAAAATGCTGGACTGTATAAAAATAACTATGCTCTTAATGAATTACGTTTACCATAACAATATAACACATAGACCGTAAAGTGATTAAGATGATAATATATTATAAATTTGTTAAAAAAAAAAAAAGAAAAATTTATAAAATTATACCTAAACAGAAAGAGTATATAGAAAGTAAATGTAGTCGTGTAGATTATAATATTATAATTAATAAATTATTTGTCTTGACAATTTACAATAATTGAAACAAATTATTAGGCGTATTATAACACTATAAAGGTGTTATAGGTGTGGATTCGTACTTCAGCGTGTAGCGTTATCTTTAAAAGTTGAATTATTTTAACATTTAAATTCATAGCCAGCGTTTTACAATCAATTTGTATTTTTTATTTATCGTCTCTGATTGCGGATTAACGCTGAAGTGTAAATCCACCTTGACTGTTAGGTATTTATAAATACATAACCTGTCTTATCTACGCGATTATATATTTTAGTTAGTAGTTACCTATACTTATAAAAAATGTTTTAATATATTTAGTCATATCTAGTTCTTATTTAATATTCTTTAAAATGTTTAGTAATATATTTTAATTATATAAAACCTATAAAATATAATAACAATAAGTAATTACTAATTATTAATAATATTAGTTAATTAACTAATTAGTTATTTTACTAATTAACGTTTAATTTTAAATTATGTAGTAGTAATCATTAATTACACTCACAGTACGTCAGTACTTACACTCATCAATAGGCGTTGTACTTACTTCGAAATTTTTTTTATTCCATTCCCAATCTTTCGACGTATAAGTATACTACTTATTCCATTTCTCATTGTAAAAACATAATATATCTGCGTAAATCATCAGTAGTCTGGATTTAAAAACTTTTATTTTAAATTAATATTGAATTTTTTTTTTTTTATTAATTTATTAAATTTAACGTGAATAATAAAATAAAATATATATTTTAATTTGAAATTAATAATTTTACGTAGCTACAGACCATCTACAGAAACAATGCAACATGCAAGTAGAGGTAAGTGTGTTAATTCATTCACTTTAAATAACATTTATTATAAATTATTTACAAAAGTTTTACGTTTATAAAATTTGACTGTTTAATAATTATAATCTTATTTCTATAAATGTATTAGTGGTGTATTTAATATTTTCTCAAGGAGAAACATATATCGGAAAATATTAAATTGGCCCAAAAGGGGATATTGTTTGAATGTTAGGTAAAAAGCAATTTTATTTTTCATAAAATATCACTCGTAAAAAAGGTGGATTTATCCCACGTAAGTATGCCACTGATTATGTACTCGTATATATGTACGCCATTACAACGTATTATTATTAGATATATTTTTTTTTATAAATATTTCTAAATAATAAAAATAATTATTATATTTTTTAATAGTTTAAACAAATCAAAGAAGTATTTAACAAAAATGTGTTAATTAAAATAATACCCATCTATTTACAAATACCATAATGATTATAATGAATAGGTGAGCGTTGTTTTTGTGTTTAATATTTCGCTATCTAGTGACTAATATTCGTATTACTTATTATCTAATTTCATACGTTTTTTATTTTTACATTTTTCACAATACCGAACCGAAGACATCGAAACGCGAATTCGCATTTCTGTCTTTTGAATGAAAAGAAAAGTAAAAAATTATTAATATTATTATAATATATAATATAATATGACATCCGTCAATTATCGTTATCACCTTTAAAAATGATAAAACACGTACCTGTGTTATCAAACATAATATATTTTTTATTTTGTGTATCAAATTTCAAAACGTTCCTTTCCCAATTCCTATTAAAACTTGTAGTTTTTGTAATACGTGTTAGACTGTTAGTGTCGAGAATCGAGATAAATTATTTTAATATTTTATTACCGGTGTTTTATACTTAATACAATATTGTTATAATTTATTATTTTACACGTTCAAATGTTTAATAATTATTTTATTGTTGATTGTATGTGATATTATGTGTGCTTTTTGTTTACTGCCGATTTTAAACAAATACCTAACATAATGTTTGATATTCGACTAACGTTTTTTATTTTATTTTTTTTAACTCGATGATGTAACCGTATTTTATAATATATTTTAAATACAAATTTATATTACATTCGCATAACTTCCAAATCGTTTATGTTTTAACATACCTACACAAAAATTAACATTTATTTACTTTTTTAATTAACAACAAGTTTTTTTTTAATAACGGTAAGAAATATAATATAATATCCACGACTATATACGCTTATCATGATAAAAGATCATGTGTCATTGAATTTTGACACAGTTACATTACCCGGTTCTACACAAAAATACATTTGCAAAAATTCTTATCGCAGGGTATGGTACAATTAATATTTTAATTTATGTTATTTTACACGATATTATTTGCCCACAGTTTTGGAGACAATTGTCAAAGTTACAGAAATTAATTTTATATTTATTAACAAGCATAGTAATAATTTCACTACTCCTGTGGTTCATTAAAAACAGTAAGAATTTAGAAGAATTATCTGAAACGAATTCAGTTAAGTTACCACAACCAACTGTTTGGCCTCAAGATATTGTAAGTGTTATTATATTGCAGTATTGCACATTGTTCGGTAACGAACTTTATGCAGGTAATTACTTTGTATAGGTAATTATCAATTTACATAAAACTTGTTATAGAAATCAAATTTACCAGACGGCGTAGATGTTGTAAAATTAAATGAAGTTGAAGATGAAGAACCTTCAGTTGAAAAAGAACAAATTATTGCACCAGCATTTAATGTTGCTGATAATCCACCGTCAGGCGAAGGTGTTAAATTTAAACCAGCATCTACTTATCGACAAATTGCAGTTTTAAATGCATTTAAACATGCATGGAAAGGTTATAGTAAATATGCTTGGGGTCATGATCACGTTAAACCCATATCTATGAAATATCAAGACTGGTTTAATTTAGGATTAACTATTGTTGATTCATTAGACACTCTATGGATAATGAATTTAAAAAAAGGTAATATTTTTAATGAGGATTTCATGTTTCAAATTCTTCAGTTTTCTTAATTTTAAATACTTTTTTAATTGCTTACGATTCAAAACTTGATAATAAATATCTAATGCAATTAAATACTATTTTACTAATGACTTATAATGTTTTTAATATTAATTTAGAGTACCATTCACCCTAGATTTTCCGGGATGTTACTAGTTTAAAAATTTGGGTACTCTTGTCACATCACACTTTGGGACTAGGTATTGTTAACTGGGATTTGAGAGATACTATTATAATTTACCGGGATAAAAAAAATTATTTAATAATATACTATTATGCAAAACAAAAAAACAATCCATACATAATTCTATTTTACTACAAGTACACCAATAGTTTGATTATTTGGTAACCCTTTGGGCATGAGCTCTGCTGCCTTGTTTCACCATTTCATCATAACACTTAGAACATCTACTTCTTATTCCGGATAGACCTAACCTGTGTGCTGATCGCCTTCTTCTTCCTCCGTTTCTATTTGAGTAGATTGATCTAGTAGATTGAATACTAGTTGGTATTTACAATAAATGACAATAAGATGAAAATACATATGAAAGATCTAAAAATATTGTAATAGGCTATGAGAATTAAATTTAACTCTCACTTATTTTTATAACAAAACCCATTTAAATCAATTGATATTTTTATAAAAATTGATTTGTAGCACTAAAATCTATTTTTATTAACAAAAGTACCCAGGCCGTACAATGATAAACCATAATATTTCAGGCAGCGCTGCCGGAAAAACAGTTGAGTATTAAATTTAACTCTCATAGCGTGTACAATGATTTCGCTGAAAATACCTAGCCAGTCAACTTGTTAACATATATTGTTATACTATAAGTGTAAATTTATAAAAAATATGCTTGAAATAATTTTAATTGTATATAATTTAATTAGATATACCTAATAGACTTATTTTTATTTAATTTTTTTATTTAGAATTTGACGAAGCTCGTGAATGGGTTAGTAGAAGTTTTAATCTTGATCGTTATAAAGATGTAAATTTATTTGAAACTACTATAAGAGTATTAGGTGGATTTTTAAGTGCATATCATTTATCAGATGATTCATTATTTCTTGATAAAGCCGTAAGTAATATATGTAATGATAATAATTACAGTTTATAATTAGATATAGATAAAAGTTAATAGGTGTTGATTTGTGACTATAATAATATGTTCTTGTAATTTAAGATTTAGTTTTTTATTGAACACATACTTCAAATGTTTTTAAAGTTCATTAGGAAATATTCAAAAATTATATTATTATCCTATTGTATACAGAATTAGTAAAAACTAGTAAATTATTTGTAAATTTGTTTAATTAGATTAATTAACTTATTATTATTATTAATATATAAAATAATTAAATTACTGTAAATTGTATATATAGTTTATGATATTATTTAAAGTTTTTATATTTATTTATTTATTTATAGTTAGATGTTGGTAATCGACTTATGCCATGTTTTACAAAATCTCCATCACCAATACCATATTCAGATGTAAATCTTATTTCACATATGGCTCATTCACCTAAATGGAGTCCTGATTCAAGTACAGCTGAGGTATCTACTTTACAATTAGAGTTTAGAGATTTAACACGATCTACTGGTACCTTAAATTTTGAAGTAAGTTTAAGTTACAATGATAATGACTTACGATAATCATACTATTATTAATCAAATTTCAGAAAGTATCCTTTAGAGTATCAGAACATATTCATACATTAGACAAACCTCATGGACTTGTACCTATTTATATAAATCCTAACACAGGAAAATTTCATCGAGGATCAGAAATTAAAATCGGTGCCAGGGGTGATAGTTATTATGAATATCTATTGAAACAATGGATTCAAACAGGAAAAACAATTGATTTGTAAAATTATTTATTTCTATTTATTAAAAAATAAATAAATGTTAATATTAACATGAATGATAAAATGTATGTTTTATATAGTTTGAAGGATGACTATTTAGAAGCTATAGATGGTATAATCACCCAATTAGTGCAAACATCACCAAAAAGAAATTTAACTTATATAGGTGAATTAAAGGCAGGATCACGTAATTTTCATCCAAAAATGGATCATTTAGTATGCTATTTACCGGGTACATTAGCACTTGGTGTTCATTATGGTATGCCTTCTAATCATATGAGATTGGCTGAAAAACTGATGGAAACATGTTATCATATGTATGCGGATCAACCTACATTTCTATCGCCTGAAATTGTGTATTTTAGTACAGATGTAAGTGTGAAATTGTATTATTTATTATTAACCTTAACTAAGTATTGTTTATTTTTACAGATAGGTATTAATCAAGATATGTATGTTAACATTAATGATGCTCATAGTCTATTACGACCTGAATTTGTTGAAAGCCTTTGGTACATGTATCAAATATCAGGTAATACTACATATCAAGAATGGGGTTGGTCAATATTTCAAGCATTTGAACGACATACTAAAGTTGCTGGTGGTTTTACATCTATTGGAAATGTATTAGATCCTGAAGATACACGTCCTCAAGATATGACTGAATCATTCTTTTTTGCAGAGACACTTAAATATCTCTACTTGTTAATGTCTGATGATCGACATTTGTTGTCCATTGATAAATATGTGATTAATAGTGAAGGACACCCATTACCTATTCATAATAGGTGATGATTAGTGGTTTTTATTACTTATATACTCGTTGAGTAAATTAATTTTTAATTTATGAAATTTTGTTCATATTTATTGGCTGTGAATTTTTGTTTTATCGGTTTCGTATACTCGTCCAATTATCACAAGATTAAATATATGCATTTTTAATAATTGCTACAATATCAGTAGATGCATTTTTTTAATAATTAATTATAAATAGTGAATTTGTATTGCTTTTAAATGTTAAAACTACTTAAATTATTAAGAGTTTAGTTGTAAATGTTTATTTATTAAATTTTGGACATATTTACAATTTACCTTTTATTATTATTTTTATTAATAACACATACTATATAACATACTCATAAGTAAACAGGGGCGTGCCTAGAGGGGTTTTTTTGGTGTTCACCCCCCTTGAAATTTTTACAAAATTTAGAAAAATTGTAATACTTAATATCTTTATATGTTAATTTAAGTTTAATATTTGATATTTTCCAACGTTATTTAAAAAATCCATTGTCGATCTATCTAGTAGGTACTATAGATAAGATTAACTGTAAACCGTGATCGTGAACATAAATGGAAATGTAGGTATATCATTATTATTTATTATAACACATTATATTGACATTATAGCAATAAAAACTTCAGTTTATTATATAATTTATGTTTTGACACATTTTATAACTTTACTATAAATAAACAGCTGTAATAATCAAAAATTATTTTGCATATTTTATGCTTTTAAGTGCATATTTAAAAATTTTAAATGCATATAAATCCGGTCTCTAATTATAACCAATTTATAAAGGCTAATAATTTAAAATGTAATTGCCATTAATTATTATATATTAAATATTTATGTATAATATATGAATATTTTGTATGCCAAAATTATTAACTAATTAAATAAATACTTTTAAAATACGTGCTTATAAAAATTTCTAGGCACGCCTCTGTAAGTAAACAATTTAAAATTTTACAGATAATTAGTATGTTTTAAAATTTTGCCTTCTTAATGATGTAAGAGTTTAGAATATTATAAGAAATTATGGATTATTTGGATTATCTGTAGAAAGTTTTAGGAGTACATTATATGCAATTTTATAGAATTTGTTAGTATTTTTAATAAAGTATATTATATGTAAAACAAATTTTGCATTGGGTCCATAAAAAAAGTATTATTTATGTTTTCTTTCCTATATATTATTATAAATTCATTTTTATTTTATTTTATTACCTATACAAACATTTTTAAATATTGTTTCAAATTAATGTTATTAGATTTATACTTATATGTATTTGTTTTTAAATTCATATTTTGTTCACTGTTTATTTTATATTACAAAAAATGTAATTTAAAATCTTGGTAAATTGAATTATAGTTGTATATAAAAACATTTAACATCATTAATGATTGATGCATAATAAAATTGTTAATTATAATTTTAAATTATGGTTTATTTGGTTTCTAATTTCCATCATTATTAAATGTATTACTTATATCATAATGATAGTTATTTAATAATAATGATATTTATAATAATATATGTAATTTATTAATTTTAAATGTAAACTTAAAATTAAGACAATTGTATAATATGTACAGCTTATATTAATATATTTTAATAAATCGTAAATATTTCAGACAAATTATAGAATAAAGTGTCTGCAGTCAAAGGAGGATTTAGCTTTTTGCAGCTATAGCCTATAGGTACTTAAATATTGGTGCTCTTCATATATAATCATTATTGAACTATTTTAAGACACCGGCCAGTAATTAATTATTAATAATATTATGTTGTGTAAATGTGTGAACTTGAAAAGTATATTATTTTTATCTCTTCTCGTTACATGCATACGTTTTAGTGATGTATAGAATATAGATTGTTTCGTATTAATCGAAGAGTTTTAGTAAATTGTATACTACTGTTGAAATTATTGTCTCTCTGACACCAATGTGGCAGAACAATATATAGGATATATTTTACCTCGTTGCTACGAGGGGGGTTATGTGTTGCTCTGTTATTATGTATTACATATATCAATTTATTCACAATTGTTGTATTAAATGTTACTGACTTACTGTTGTGTGTGTTCTTGTTTACTTTTAATTGTTTTTTTTTTCCATTGAACAATTTTGGCATAATTATTTATTTTGTAGTTACCATTTATTAATTTATAGTTTTACAATTGTTATATTTTTTTTCAAGCCGTGCCAAGACCATTATTACTAGTATTACTACAGTTTTACTTTAAACATTTATTACTAATACCCTTAGGTGTTATATTAATAAACATTAAACAATGAATATTATGAGTGATAATGTGAAATGGTGGGGGGGGGGGGGGCTAAGCACACCCTAATGTGCGCCTATGCAGTTTTACAGATATGACAGTAGTAGAAAAGAAATTGAATGAGTATGTTGTAGATAAAAAATGATTATTCAATATAATACAAGAACAAATCAAATATTCAATGGATGATTGCTTACTAAAACATCAACATTGAAACGTAAATTTAAAACTTAACATATAATAATATTCTTATATTGTACAACTCTACAAGTAGGTATATAATACAATATTGTATTTTATTTTTCTCTGATGTAAATGTAGCTTAAAAAAAAATTTAAAGCATTTAAGAAGAATTTTGCGAATGCAAAGTAAAACATTATAGCAACACAAAGTACAGTAGGTATATAAAATAGTAAAAGTATATAAAATTTAATTTTAAAACAAACTGTTGTTTTTATCTCGAATATGGTTCGAAAATATGACAAATGACAAAATAAAAACCAAGAGTTAAAAATACATTCATTATAAACAAACAATATATTAACTATATACACATATATAAAACAGTAAGCTGATAGACTGTGCTATCAACGCATAGCTCAAACCATTGGACGGATTGGGCTGAAATTTGGCATACAGATAGCTATTATGTAATCGGTACGTACATGGGCAGGTACAGTGCTGGTGGTCCCTATGACGACCACGGGCCGGCACCGGCGTCGCATAGGCTTGGACGACGGCGGCTCTTGAGTAGCTCCATAGAGCTAATTGAAGGTCCGTAATTGTAGCCGCAAGGCACTAAACCAGGATTAAGATAGCTATTATAGCGTAGGCATCCGCTATGAACGGATTTTTCAAAATTCAACCCCTGAGGGGGTTAAACGGGGTAAAAGTTTAAAACGGTTTTGTTTGGAACGATTTTTTTAAAATTAAGTATACATACTCAGTAAAACATATTAACATTATTTATAAACTTTCTTTTTTGAAATTCGACCCCTAAGAGTGTTAAAAGGGTTGAAAAGTGTAAAAATCTGTACCTATATAATAAGTGGGCAATTAGAAAAAAATATAGAAAATAAATCTTTAGACATGTATTATACCTTTGATTAAGTAATAAAATAAGTAATATAACTATTATAGACTATATGTAATAGGGTGACCATACTAAGAAAATAAAAATAATGGGACATTTGTTACTTCCCTCCTCCCCCAAGAAATATCCTCATCCATGTACATTAACCTTAACACATATGCACACAAAATTTAAGAGTAAAAGTCCAAATCTTTGTCATATCATGAATAATTATTATCTTTTTACTTTACCCTTTTTTTTTTTTTTTTTTTAGTAAAATAACATAAATAATAAAATATTTCTTTTAATTATTAATAAATAATATTTTCTCTTAATTATTCATCATTGATATTCGAAGATCGCATAGGAAATGTAGTTAGAAAAAATTATGTAAATATCTGATAGAATGATAGAAAAAAATCAAGGACTGGAAAATTTAAAAATAATTAGGGATATTTTCCAAGGACTAAATCCAACCGAATTATTGGATATCGAACTCACACCACTTGATATAGTTAATATGAAGTATGCTATAATTACGTCAGTCGATATGGAACGTTCATTCAGTCAATACAAAAATATTTTACGACCAAATCACCGTCATTTTACTTTTTTAAATCTTAGAGAATAATATGTATAGTTTCACATTGTTTTAATAATTACATAAGAGATAAGTTTTTTTCATTTTATATTTATTTATTTTGTTAAGCGTTATTATTACATATTTTGATTTTTTTTTTACATATTTCAATAAATGTTATTATAATTTCATTATAATGTTTATGTACATTATATTGATTTTTATTTTTTTCATTACAATAAAATCTGTTCCCTATTCATCAAACAACACAATGTTGCATTTTAAAACTATTATAATTTTTTTAACAATTAGAAAAATTAAATTTTTAATATTATAATTAAAGTATTATATGGATTACATATTTGAAGTAATATATAAGTAATTATTAATTAGGTACTCTGTTCCCATATTGTTATACTACATTACTACTCATTCACCACTGCGGCACTATACTCTATATCCATCAACCACAATACCACCAAACAGAAAAATTGGTCAGGCGGTTGCCCGAGCAATACCCCGTGTTCGTCGCCACTGCTTTTACATTATTATTATTATTATGACGCTGGCTATAAAATTTCATAACACGTAAAAATATTATGCTGGCTTATAAATATGTTATAACAGACGATTCGTCACTATGGAAAGTAACGCGATGAATGTGTTTTTCGAATAATTCATTAGGCCGTGGGAAACCGTCGGCCTTTAAACACCTCCGGTAAGAAATACGAACATTGCGAAAAAATATTTGAAAAACAGTTTACAAAGTGCAATCGAATCAAATAAAAATCAACGGACTACATTTAAATAATTCGTTCATACTACGTAAATCGAATACGATCATTACAGTAAAATATATAAACTTAATAATATAAAATATTATTACATATAATACGTATAAGGGCAAAAATTACAAAATGGCAAATAATCGTAATATGAAAGTTCGTATTCATCACAATGATTTTTTATAATTTTAATATTATTTATTTAAATAAATTTTTAATTATTTATTATAATAATTATAGGCCATTGATAATTATCAAGAAGTTAATGACAATGGAAGTGACACGATCCATGATAAAAATACAATGTAAGAATATGAAACATAAATATATATTTATCTATATTATACTATAAAAAAAAATAGTCGATTAATATAATAATTCATATTTTTATACCGTAAACAGTTGTTGCCATTATAATACAAAACCACTAAATATATTCAAAAAAATTTTCAAAAATTGTCATTTTTGTAATAAGTTGGGTGGATTTATAAAGACTGTGGTGAAGTGCAAAGGTGAGACATAACGTATCACATAATATGATTAGATAATTAATATTATTTATGAATTTTTTTTATATTTAGTATCGTTTTCATTAAAATATCAGAAATTAGATATGGATCATTATACCTACTTATATTTTTATATAATATATTAATATATGTATATTGTAAATTTGTAACATATTTCATGTTATTTTTGTTAACATACAATTTATAAATTATGATATAACAGAAATATAAAAATGATTAACAAAACACTTAGTAAATATAGAAAAATAGATAATAGACAAGAAAAGTCTAGTGATAAGCAGGGTTCGGGACTTAAAGCACTTAAAATCATCAAAATAAGCGCTTATAAAAGCGCCTAAAAACTTCAAAATAAGCATTCAAATAAGCACTTCAAAACATTAAAATAAAAAGTAAGATGCTAAAATTTTACTGAAAGTAATAAAATTTATTACTAAATTTTAGTAATAAAAAAAATTTTTTTTTAAAACTGCAAATTTTGTAGATAAATATAAAAACTTTATAATATAATTTTTTTTTCATATTAAAATTACAAATTTAATAATTAAATAATAGGTAATCTACTATTATTGTGTTTCTTATTATATGTCAGGAATTAATACGAGTATTTATAGTTTGTTTATCTAAAATAAAACGTAATTAAATTATACAGTGTTAGAATAATTTAATTACCCGTATCTACATAATGTGACTACAATAAGTACATAACGTTAAAAATAAAATAAGAAAATTAATAAATTAAGAGAATACTATTTCGGTACAATACATATTATATTGATGCACAATGGTAAAATTATTTTTAGTTTCAATTTTTTTTTATATTGCCAACAAACATTAAAAAAAAACCCCAAATTTTTAGTATCATGCGTTGTTAAGTTGGAATTATGCAATTAAAAAAAAGAGCGTGAAAAAGCATTTTTCGAATAAATCATTGAAATAAGCAAAAAAAAGCACTTTCAAATTTCATATTTGTAATTGTTGCAACGTGACATAAATTTCCATAGCACTCTGCTAGATTTAATGTTAATCTAAAAAAATAAGCAAATGCTTTAAGTCCCGAACCCTGGTGATAAGTAAAAAACAATAAAGAAATTAGTTTGAATCATTCATTAAGTATATCACAAAATATAACTATGTTAAAGTACAATTCAAATATATAAATATTTTTTCTACATACAAAATGTAAAAAAATATTTTCTTGTTGATATTTATTATTTTAGCAACCGCAGAATTTTTTAGTGTATGAATGATGATAAATTATTTTGATATATACCTATTTTTAGAGCATTTACGTGGCAACCTTCACATAAATAATTTAAAATAAATGGTTAGAAATAAATGGTTACAAATAAATAGACTATACGATAAATGTCGTTAAAATTAATGAATAATGATAAATTTTATTAATACAATAAAATTTAAAAATGTATTATCAGTAAGACTCGGAAGTTGATACATTATGCATTTTTTTTTTTTTTTTGTTTTAACTTTTTAGACGATGCTCTATTGGCCACAAATGTGTTTCATTAGCATCTGAATTTAAACAACTAATTTTTATTTTGCATATTTTTTGCATTTTTTTGATGTTTATTACCTTTTAAATCATTTTTTGACATTTTTAAGTCATTTTCCCACATTTTTAGTCATTTTTAGTGATTTTACACTAGTTCACTTCTTATCGTTTCTTGTCGACCATTACGCCGATAACTAAAAACTTGGAAATTACCACAGACTAAGATTATCTATAGTAATTAGACTATAGAATCTATAGTCTAATTAATTAAATAATGTCTATAATATAAAATCTATACTATAGATTAGACCGATTTTATATTATAGACATTATTTATCATTATGTCATATTTAAATATTTTGAGCAATTTGTAAGCTTTGGTAAATATCGTATATCGAATTTTAAACTAAGATAGAGTAAAATATTTTTAAAAAATCAATTTTTAAGGACATTTTTTGTCATTTTTATGTCATATTTGCATTTTTTTTAGGCCATTTTTTGATGTTTTTAATGTCATCAACTTCCGAGCCCTAATTATCAGTATTGTCATTGTGCAGTAAACATCAATGTCAATCATAGGTTTATTAGTTTATTACTTATTAGATAAGGATATTATTAAGATTGAAACGATAAAAAAAAAATAATAATAATAAAACATATTATATTATTTCGTTAATATTTCATTGGATGATGTAATATTAATATATTATATTTATATAATACAAAACTTAAAAAAGAATAGCTAATACAATAAATTGTGAAGAGATACAGGTCAAAAGAAGAAAGTGTTGAATTCTAATTAAAAGATGAATGCAATGAAAAATCATTACATCCGAAAACGATTATTGTATTCATTAAATTTTTTATATTTATTAGTTTCTACTTTCAATATAATAAAAATGCCCATAAACCCCCTAAATGAGTCAACTAAATAGCCAAATCTGACAGTACTTCTCTCAGAATAATTTTATGATGAATAATTTATCAATCCATTCAAATTTTAATCAAAATTCAACACTACTCTTTATACCTGCTTCCCATCCACAGTATAGGGATCCGCTCTTCTTTTTATCCTTTAAACAGCTATAAAATAAATTCCTAACTGTAATATACACAATTATTTGGAACTCTATTAATAATATGCAGTGGCGTTTTCAGGAAATTTTTTTTTGGGGGGGGGTGGTTAAAAAAAATTAACAAATTAAATAATTTTTAATTTTGTTTGTATTTATTGTTATTATTAGATTATTATTTATTATGCTAATTATAGAAATAAAAAGGGAAGGGATACTCCTGCCGCAGGGATTTAGGTGTGAAAATTTTAATTAGAATTTGAATGCAATGAATAATGATGAACCATTGCATTCGAAAAACGATTCTGAGCGAAGTTCAGTAAAATAATGTAGGTATTAATTAATATATTGCCGTATTTTCGTCGTTTTTTTGTAGTTTTATCAAACGTATAAGGTCAATTTTGATAAATTCGAAAAATGACTTAAATAAAATACCAAAAACATCCACTTTTTAACCCAAAACATTTTGCTATTCGTAATAATCGAAGCATTATTTCGGATAGTAAAAGTCATAGTGTCTTCAGACATAAAACCAAAAAAAAAACAAAACAAAAAAAACAAAAACAAAAAAATTAAAAATATCAACTTTAAACAGCTATAAAAAAAAAAAAAAATGTGACTATTTTTCTAATATTTTAATAAGATATTAAGTAATATGTAGACAAACTTCAGTAAAATTTTCAGACCTTAATGCTCAAAATTGTCAATTCTATCATACATAAAAACGAGAATTTTACAAAATATTCAAGGACCTATATTTTGTAGAAAAATTAACGCAACGGTTCCAAAATTTTACCACATATATGTAGTACCAATATAAACACCCATTCAAATTTTCAAGTCTCTGACTAAAAATTGCTCGAGTTATTGTGAAATATTGAAATCGAATTCGTCAAAATCTCAGTTTTCTTGAAAAATGCAGTTTTTTCGTCTATTTTCGTCGTTTTTTCTACTTCTTAGGATAAATTATAAGAAATTCGAAAAAGACCTAAATAAAGTAACAACTACTTCCACTTTCCAACCGGAATAATATGCTATTTCGTATAGTAAAATTGCCTTCATACTTAAAAACAAACAAAAAAATATTATATTTTCTTATCTATACGAGATTTTAATATTATTTAAATATTTAACAATTTTCGGGGGAGGTTACAACCCCCAAACACCCCCACTGGATACGCCACTAATAATATGTATATTGTACGCCTAAACTATAAATTTCAATAAAATTTTCGAAATAATTAAAAAAAATTGACTTTATTATTTATCAGTATTATAAAAGTGATTGACATATTACTATATTAAGACAGTGGCGTAATTATGGGGGGGATATGGGGTTATATCCCACCCCAGACCCTTTTTTTTTTAGAATAAGTAGTAATAACCATAATTAATTTCCCGTAAGCACTAAGTTTTAAAAGATTTTAAGATAAAAAATAAGAATTCTTGAGTGAGTATTAATATATTATCATAGTTGAGATTTTTTTTGATTTTACTAATATAAAACTACGATACTTCATCAATTACAATATATGACAAGAAAATTGTACAGCTCATAGTTAAAATATAACACTGATAAATCTACAATTTACGACTCTAGATTAGTGTTTAAAGCATGAAATATTTCACAAAAACGTGAAAAATTGAAATTTGTCTAATACAAAATATTAATGCTAATTATTTATCAATTATTATAATTATATAATCTAAAAGTTCAATAACCATTAATATTTATTGAATGAGTACAGATATATATTACCATATTAATTATTCTTGTTTGATCTCTAGTTTTTCTATTCTGTGGTATTAACTATTTAGGAAAATATTTATTTCTGTAAACGTTGAGCAACAGTGTAAGTGCAACACAAATGTCGGTTATTATTTATATTATAATAAAATAATATTTTTTCTTTAACTGTGGTCTGTGGATGTGTGTCTATTGTGTTCTATTATTTGATATATTACTAAATTACATATTAAATTATTAAACAAAAAATGAAAAGACAGTCGATTGGCTTAATTTCTTTTTTTCAAAATTTATTAAATTGTACAATTTCATTTTCAACATCGTTGCTATAAGTAGAAATAAAATTTTTGATGCTTTTTTGCACATCTTCATCTGATATATGGCTTAATTTAGTAATAAATAAAAAAGTGTTTGGCAATGTACCTATAATCATATGCATAAATTCGACTTTCTATTTCTAAAGTAAACTTATAAATAATAACATAATGTATTTCAATTCTAATTTTGTCTTCTCCTTGTATTACAATTTCTTTTTGATTTACCAAAATCGTCAGGATATTTCTTTCTTCTTACTCTATTTTCATTATCTTTGTATGTATTGGAAATATTTGTGTTAAGTTCTGTGATGTAGTATAGGATGAAAATATAAAATATTAAAATTATTATTGAAAAATGCGGCTTGTCAAGAATGTATTAATTATACAATGCATTTTTTTCTGTTTATGAGCATTTTTTTTTTACCATAGATTAAAATACATATTTTGTCATTTATTGTGATCTGTGAATTATAAAAGTGGGCCCCTAAAGGATGTGGGCCCCGGAGTCGTGCTACCCATGGCCCCCCTTAACCCTTAACCGGGCTTCCGCATAAGCTCAACTTTGAGAAAATGGAAAAATAAGCTCTTTAAAGTACCAGCTACATCCAATTTTATACTGGAAACCTATGCTATTCATAAAGATCGGATCATTATTTCTGATCGAAATAATGCTCAGAGGCACAAAAAACAAATTAAAAAAAAAAAGACACTAATATTTTTTATATTTGAATTTTTTGTATTTATTGGCTCTAAAATTATTGATTAAATACTAATATTATTCGCAATTATGTACTTGAAATTATAGTGAACATTTTGTGTGTATAAATAAAAATTCT
>JAIUCT010000027.1:2522349-2550222 GCA_021307375.1 Tetraneura akinire
TTAAATGACGTTAGGGAGGTACGTAATCTTTCTCAGTTCAATTATGAAAAGATAGAAAAGAAAGAAAATTTAGAGGATGTACAAAACGATAAATTCGTAAGTATTTATTTGTCTATAAATTACACTTATTTAAATTAATATTATAATAAATTTATAATGGTACATGACGTTGAAAATACCGGATTTTAAAATATTTTAATATAAGAAAAAGTATTATTTTAATATTTCGGTGTTAATACGGTGAAAATCTAATGTGTACTTATATTATTATACATATCATTGATTTTAAATCCAAAACATATCAATAGTTATATAAATATTTTACTATCAGTATAATTATTTAATAATTTATTGTTTAAATTTTTTAGTCGATACCGCTTAAAAAGGACGAAATAAACAAAAATATAAATATAAATATAAACGTACGAGTAAATACGAGTATAAATATAAATGTTAACAGGAAAGTAGACGTTAAAGAAACGCCTATATTAGAAGACGTGAGTAAATTAAAAATTATAAACAACATTAATTATTACTTTTCGTTTATCATTTATCACATTAAAACTCGGTTGATATTTAAAAATAATTAATATATCATTTCTAACTGTCATATACTTAAAAAGCAATTTACAAAACTTTTAGGATTATACGTTTGAATATTAAATGAATTTTTACTTAATACGAGTATTTTGACCAGTGTTGTCATTTCAGTTTTTACTAGAGTAGGCAGATCCAACAATTTGACGATTGTTTTGTTTTCAAAGGAGGTGGAAGGGATATAATATATTTTCAGGCACATATACACAATGAGGGGGTTAAGGTTCACCCCCCTAAAATTTTTTACGTAAATTATAGTGTTTAATAAATAATTATTTCATATTGGCATTTACAGTAAATTTCATATATAAGTAACTTGATATAACCTATCACCTATGAACCCCCTGATCCCCTCCCACAAATTATTTTTTGTACGTACCTGTACATTTACACTAATATTTTATTATTTTATCTTTTATCTCGTTGAAAGGGGTGATTTATTAATATATGTTGTCAGATGACAAACTTAACGTTAATAAAAAGAATGGTTAATGGTTATAATATTTATAACTGGGTTGGAAAAATTGCATCTATGGTTTAATTAATATTTAAACAAATAATAAATAAAAAAGAAAAAGAGTAGAAATATTTTGTAGGTATATTGTGTATATTATGTTTTTCACAATATGAATTACATTTTTGTCTACATCTCGAATATATAACATTGATTTATAGTTTATATTTAGATTTTTATCAATCGTAATTGAATAATGTGTTTTATATTAATTTTTTTTAACAATTTTTTCTTAAAATTATTCATCATATAACAATTAAATATAATAAAATAAAAATGAACATTTATAAATTTCAAATCTGCCGACTAAGTTTAAGATAAATAATAGACTATGGCAAATGTATGAGGACCCCAACTCACCCCCCCCCCCACAAAAAAAAGAACGCCACAGATATTGTTTGATTATGAAATCATTGTTTAATGTTTTTAGTCCATATTGACTGAATATCACCATACTGATGAAGAAGTTAATAACAAAAAAGAGAAAGTCGAAGAAAAATCCTGTATGGTAGAAGATGTGAGTAAAAAATAATTGCATATTGATAATAAGCGTATTTTTATTATATAATATGAATGCTTATTGTATAAAAATATAAATATTTTTTTAAATTATAAATTAAATAGTCATACATAAAAAATATAACACATGATGATAACAACGAAGATCTTGAAGAAGTTTGTAGCTTAAACAAAGATCACGAAATAACCCTAATAAAAGACGTACAACTCGATAAATTCGTAAGTATTTAATTGTCTATAAATTACAATTATTTCAATTAATATGATAATAAAGTTATAATGGTACATAACGTAGAAAATACTGTATTTTAAATTCTAAAATATTTTAATATAAGAAAAATTATTATTTTAATATTTTGGTGGTATTAAGATGAAAATCGACTGTGTATACTTATACACATATTATTATACATATCATTGATTTTAAATCCAAAACATACCAATAGTTATATAAATAAACTATTATTAGTATAATAATTTAATTATTTATTGTTTAAATTTTTTAGTCGATAATGCCTGAAAATGACGAAATACATATAAATGATAACAGCAGCAAAGTAGACGATAATAAAACACCAATATTAGAAGACGTGAGTAAATTAAAAATTATAAACAACATTAAACATTACTATTCGTTTATCATATATTACATTAAAATTCGGTTGATAGTTAAAAATAATTAATATATCATTTCTAACAGTCATACTAAACAAGCAATTTACAATACTTCTAACTTCTAGGATTACGTTCGAATATTAAATGTATTTTTAAAAAATATTTTGTTTATTTATGAAATCAATGTTTAATGTTTTTAGTCCATATTGACTGAATATGGCCATATTGATGAAGATTTAAATAACACGAATGAAAAGAACGAAGAAAACTTCGTGGTAGAAGATGTGAGTAAAAAATAATTGCATGTTGATACTCGTAATATGCATGTTCTCATTATAATATGATATCATACTTATTATTTAAAAATATTAATATATTTTAAAATTATGAGTTGGATGTTTAAGTTAACATTTGAAAAAAATCTTTTACTAGGATTCATTATTCTTTAAAACACTTATCAAAAACATTTTAATTATACCTTTGGAAATTTACTGTCATTATATAAAAATTTAATATTTTAAAATTTAAAATTTCTTTGTTTATTAACTCATTAATTAATTTGTATAGCCCATATTTTCTGAAAATTACCAAACCAATGATGACGATATAAGCATGATAATAGACGATAAGAAAATAACAATTTAGAAGACGTAATTGTTAATTAATAATTATAGTCAACGTTTAATATCACGTTTTGTTTCTTATGTATTATATATAATAATATATAATCTTTTGTCATTAAAAATATAAAAATAAAAAAATAAAGAAATTCTATAAATATTTTTCTTATAGACACATGAAAATGATAAGGATTCAGAAAATTTAAACATAACATACGAGTATTCACCTGAGCATGATGAGAATGAGAAAACAATTGAGAAAAAGATAGTCGACAAGTATGACAATGGAAGTACAAAACAGCAAGAAAAGTAAATTTATATTAATTCTATAAATCCTCTTATAACTTTAAGTTTAAAGTAAACTATATAATATCGAACTTTTTTTTTTAAACATTTTTATCCTTTTATGTGCTAATTCACTATTGTTGTGTATTGTTGAATTAAATATAAATTTTATAACATAAAATAAATATAATAATTACCTAATAAAATATATAAATTAATATAAATTTTATAATTGGGTTTTTAATTGTTTGTTTAATAAAAATATATTTTAGTATCACTAGAGAAGAAAAGTGGAAGTTATTACGGAATCAAATTTATGAATTTTTTGAAATGAAACCTAACCGTCCAGTTACGGAAAATGATTTCGGTGTACTTGCAAAAGTAATACTCATATTTAATATTGTGTCCCTACGTTTTGTGTAGGATTTAGGCGATTAACCTAAATTGATGTTTTCCTATATAGGTGTGTGGATGTCCATATTATTTTAAAAAACCATTGTATATAGATTGTGGCGGTTGAGTTTTATAAAGTTAATTTAAGTATCACAATTATATTTAATCTTGTGTTATTTAAAAATATTTCATTGTTTAAAACGAATTTTTAGATCTGAGCGTAGCGAAGAATGTATTGTTTTTACAATGATGTGTGTATTTACTACCTAAAATAATGCTTCGATTATAACAAATAGCATATGTTTCCGATAGAAAATTGGATGTAGTTGGTACTTTATTTTGGTCATTTTTCGATTTTCTCAAAATTGACTCTAATCGGTAGAAAAAACGACCAAAAAATGAAAAAACGACCAAAAAATGAAAAAACGACCAAAAAATGAAAAAACGGCATTTTTCAAATTTCGACAAATTCGATTTCAATATTTTATGATAACTCGAGCAATTTTGAAGTTAGAGACTTGAAATTTTTTATGGGAGTTCATATAGGTAGGTACTATGTATATGTGAAAAATTTTTGGAGCCGTTACGTTCACTTTTCTACAAAATATTGGACTTTTTATTTAACGATTATTTCGTAAAATTCTCGTTTTTACGTATATAAAGTTTGATAAAATTGGCAATTTTTGGTATTAGGGTCTGAAAATTTTACTGAAGTATACATACATATTACTTAACATCATAATAAAATATTAGAAAAATCTCTAATCTCAATTTTTTTTTTATAGCTGTTTTAATTTGATATTTTTAGTTCAAATGAAAATTATAATCTGACTGAACTTCGCTCAGAATCGTTTTTTCGAATGCAATGGTTTATCATTGCATTCAAATTCTAATTAAAATTAAACGCTATGATTCGCACACCTCTATCCTGTGCGGCAGGAGTATCACCTCATCTTTTTCACAATATATATTACATTTTTGTCTACATCGCGATTTTATGACATTGATTTATAGTTTATATTATTATTATATATATTTAGATTTTTATCAAATATAATTGCAGAATAATGTTTTATATTAATTTTTTTTAACAATTTTTTCTTAAAATTATTGCATCATGTAACAATTAGATATAATAAAATAAAAATGAACATTTATCAATTTCAAATCTGCCGATTTAAGTTTTAGATAAATAATAGACTATGGCAAATGTATGATCCCCCCCCCCCCCCCCCCAAAAAAAAAAGAACGTCACTGATATTGTTTGATTATGAAATCATTGTTTAATGTTTTTAGTCCATATTGACTGAAGATATAAAGATATATGATGATATACGAGTATATGAAGAAGTAAAAAATATAAAGGTCGAAGAAAAATCCATAATGGTAGAAGATGTGAGTAAAATATAATTGCATGTTGATAATAATCATGTTTTTATTATATTATATAAATGCTTATTATTTAAAAATATTATTTTTTTTTTAAACTATAAATTAAAATACTAATAGTCATACATAAAAAACATAAGACATGATGACAACTACGAAGATCTTGAAGAAGTTTGTAGCTTAGTGAAAGATCAGGAAATAACACTAATAAAGGACGTACAAATCGATAAATTCGTAAGTATTTATTTGTCTATAAATTACACTTATTTAAATTAATATTATAATAAATTTATAATGGTACATGACGTAGAATATACCGTATTCTAAAATATTTTAATATAAGAAAAATTATTATTTTAATATTTTGGTGGTAATAACGTGAAAATCGACTGTGTACTTATACACATATTATTGTACATATCATTGATTTTAAATCCAAAACATACCAATAGTAATATTAATATATTACTATAATTAGTTTAATAATTTATTGTTTACTTTTTTTAGTCGATAATGCCTGAAAATGACGAAATACATATAAATGATAACAGCAGCAAAGTAGACGATAAAAATACACCAATATTAGAAGACGTGAGTAAATTAAAAATTATAAACAACATTAACCATTAGTCCATTACTATTCGTTTATCATATATTACATTAAAACTCAGTTGAAATTTAAAAATAATTAATATATCATTTCTAACAGTCATACTAAAAAAGCAATTTACAATATTTCTAACTTCTAGGATTACGTTCGAATATTAAATGTATTTTTACATAATATTTTGTTTATTTATGAAATCAATGTTTAATGTTTTTAGTCCATATTGACTGAATATGGCCATATTGATGAAGATTCTAATAACAAGAATGTCAAGGACGAAGAAAAACTCATGGTAGAAGATGTGAGTAAAAAATAATTGCATGTAAACATTTAAAAAAAGTTAACATTTGAAAAAATGTTTTTACTAGAATTCAAATATTTTTTAAAACACTTATCCAAAAACATTTTAATTATACCTTTTGAAAATTACTGTAATTATATAAAAATTTTAAAATTAATAACTTCTTTATTTATTAACTCATTCATTAATTTTTATAGTCCATATTTTCCGGAAATGACCAAACCAATGATGACGATAAAAGCATGATAATAGACGTTAAGAAAATACCAATTTTAGAAGACGTAATAGTTAATTAATAATTATAATCACGTTTTGTTTCTTATATATTATATATAATGATATATAATCTTTTGTCATTAAAAATATAAAAATAACAAAAAAATAAAGAAAATATATAAATATTTTTCTTATAGACACATGAAAATGATAAGGATTCAGAAAATTTAAACATAACATACGAGTATTCACCTGAGCATGATGAGAATGAGAAAACAATTGAGAAAAAGATAGTCGACAAGAATGACATGGGAAGTACAAAACAGCAAGAAAAGTAAATTTATATTAATTCTATAAATCCTCTTATAACTTTAAGTTTAAAGTAAACTATATAATATCGAACTTTTTTTTTAAAACACTTTTATCCTTTTATGTGCTAATTCACTATTGTTGTGTATTGTTGAATTAAATATAAATTTTATAATATAAAATAAATATAATAATTACCTAATAAAATATATAAATTAATATAAATTTTATAATTGGGTTTTTAATTGTTTGTTTAATAATTATTAATATATTTTAGTATGACTAGAGAAGAAATGTGGAAGTTAATACAGAATCAAATTTATGAATTTTTTGAAAGGAAACCTAACCGTCTAGTTACGAAAAAAGATTTCGGCGAACTTGCAAAAGTAATACTCATATTTAATATTGTGTCCCTACGTTTTGTTTAGGATTTAGGCGATTAACCTAAATTGCTGTTTTCCTATATAGGTGTGTGGATGTCCGTACTATTTTAAAAAACCATTGTATATAGATTGTGGCGGTTGTGATAATGGCACTATAGACCTGAGGTCATTTCTGAAATATTGGAAAACGTATGCAAAGTCCATGATTGTCATAAATATTTCTTTTCTTATAACTATAACTGAATAACTAACAATTATTATATCTGTTATATATTACCTATGTTATATGTTTAGTGTGTGGTCAAGGTGCATTGACGTGCCGTCTAAGTTGATACGGATTTTTTCACGGAATTACAAAGCAAAATCCGTAACTCATGAACATTTTTACACGTTAATACAAGATGTAATTTACTCTCATCCCAAATTAATTAATTTGAGAAAGTCACCAAAATATCACAATATATACGCTAGAACGGTAATCATAAATACTACACTTAAACAAAATATTTTACATAATATGTAGATATCTACTTAAAGACATATAAAATATACCTACCTACCCCACAGGTGATATCGAGAATTTTTTATGAGGTAAATTCGTCGTGGAGTGGAAAGATGGACGCCGATGAAATTCGGAATTCCCGCCTTATAAATGAAATTGAATCTTTAGAAAATGATGACGTCATAGACGACACCAAATCTTCGTTCAATTATACCCAATTTTATGTCATTCACCAACAGTTTGAATCACTCGTTTCTAATGGAGATAATATGATAATTAGGAAGAGGGTATTAAAAGAGCGCAACCATTACGGTACCTAAAATAATAATAATATCTATACTTATTACATTTTTAATGTTATATTCTAATTACTTATAATCGTGTTAAAAACAATGTAATTATACGTACATAGAATTGAATCCAAGAGTAATAGACGGTCTATTCCTTGGAACCGTGGTTCAAATGAAATGGAGCAATGGTCAGTTGGTTGAATATCTTACGTATGAGGAATTCGTTTGGTTTCTGATGGCTGAAGTAGATAAAAGCCATCCGAGATCAATTGAATATTGGTTTAGGTATTATAATATTATTAAAATTACCTACTACTAAAACTGAATTGATTATTTTATGTAGAAATTAATAAACATTTACATGTCTTTGTCCTTTATAGATGTATGGATGCAACGGGCAACGGAGTTTTAAAGTACAATGACATAAAATATTATTATGAAGAGCAAATTATAAGAATGAATACAATGAATATTAGACCAGTTCCTAATTTCCAAGAATTATACGAAGTAAAACAATAATCATTAAATATAATTTTAATTTTAATTTATTTATACAATGGAAACATATATTTTATTATACCTTATAATATATAATGCACAATATAGTTTCTGGACACGATAAAACCCACCATGAAACATGAAATATCATTAAAAGAATTAAAAGAGAGCAACTTTGCAACATTATTTATTAATAAATTAATAAACGTTAATAAATATATACAATTAATGGACGAATTACATACTAGGCGGAGTTTACCATCCTCTGAAACTGATGACGTGAATAAATAATAATTATACATATACATATATTATAATTTATTTTATATTATAAAAAAAAATATTAATTTTGGTTTCATATTAATAAATTATGTGCAGAGATCGGATTGGGTGAAATTTGTTGAGAAAGAGTTCAACAAGAAAAAATCCAAGAGAAACAGACGCCGTTATTATTACAGAGCGAAGAAGAGGAGCAATAATAATAATTGTTAATTAGTTCTATTTATAGTGGACTGTATTAAACTTTTTCTTTAACTTATGAATAACTCTTAATATAATAAATTAAATAAATAACGCATCTTTTTCTTTACTAAATTATTTTATTTTTATTTTATTACTATCAATTTAACATAAGTGCTTTCTCCTTGATCGCGAACGCGCGATTGACCACACCACAAAACCCATAATATCTAACCCATGACATCCATATCTCAGAAAATCCCGACCCTACTATAATTTCATCAACAATAATTAATAGGTAATATAATGATTAACAGTAATATAATATAAACATTATAAAGTCGTCTTGTGACTTATATTTCAGTTCTTATTTTTTATAATCTATATAATGACTTTTGTAATTAATTTTCTATTTTTGTAGTTAACGAGAGAATGCAGTGGCGTAATTATGGGGGGATATGGGGATATGGGGATATGGGGATATATCCCTCCCCAGACCCCCTTTTTTTTTTTAGAATAAGTAATAACCATAATTAATTTCCCGTAAGCACTAAGTTTTTAAAAATTTTAAGATAAGAAATAAGAATTCTTGAAATAAGAATATATTATCATAGTAGAGATTTTTTTTTTGATTTTACTAATATAAAACTAGGACAACTCATCAATTACAATATATGACAAGAAAATTTGTACAGCTCATAGTTAAAATATTACACTGATAAATGTACAATTTACGACTCTGGATTAGTGTTTAAAGCATGAAAAAGTTCACAAAAACGTGAAAAATTGGAATTTGTCTAATATAAATATTAATGCTAATTATCTATCAATTATTAATTATATAATCTAAAAGTTCTTATAATAATCAATGATATTTATGGAATGAGTACAGATATATATTACTATATTGATTATTCTTGTTTTCGACTAAACTTGGTTAAACTTCGATAAAATTTGGGGTATTTCTCAGGAAATTGCTTATCAACAACGCGAGACGTCGACAAACAATGAATTATTATTATAATGATATTATAATTATAAGATATTATTCTATTCTGTGGTATTAACTATTTACGAAAATATTTATTACTGTAAACGTTGAGCAACAGTGTAAGTGCAACACAAATGTCGGTATATATTTTTTCATTAACTGTGGTCTGTGGATGTGTGTCTATTGTGTTCTATTATTTGATATATTACTAAATTACATATTAAATTATTAAACAAAAAATGAAAATACAGTCAAATGCCTTTCTTTTTTTCAAAATTTATTAAATTGCACAATTTCATTTTCAAGTACAGAGTCAACATCGTTGCTATAAGTAGAAATAAAATTCTTGATGCTTTTTTGCACATCCTCATCTGATATATGGCTTAATTTAGTAATAAATAAAAAAATGTTTGGCAATGTAAAATCATATGCATAAATTCGACTTTATTTCTGAAGTAAACTTATCAATAATAACATAATGTGTTTCAATTCTAACTTTGTCTTTTCCTTGTAATACAATTTCTTTTTGATTACCACAATCGTCAGGATATTTCATTCTTCTTACTCTATTTTCATTATTTTTGTATGTATTGGAAATATTTGTGTTAAGTTCTGTGATGTAGTATGGGATGAAAATTTATAATATTAAAATTATTATTGAAAAATGCGGCTGTCAAGAAGATATTAATTATACAATGCATTTTTTTTCTGTTTATAAGCTTTTTTTTTTACCATAGATTAAAATACATATTTTGTCATTTATTGTGATCTGTGAATTATAAAAGTGGGCCCCGGAGTGGCCGGAGTCGTGCCACCCCTGGCCCCCTCTTAAACCGGGCTTGCACATAAGCTCAATTTTGATAAAATTGAAAAATGAGCTAAATAAAGTACCAACTACATCCAATATATAGGAAACCTATGCTATTCATAAAGATCGGATCATTATTTCTGGTCGAAATAATGCTTAGAGGCACAAAAACAAAATAAAAAAAAGACACTTCGCTTCGCTCAGAATCTAAAATACGAGTACCTATATAATTTTAATATTTTTTATATTTGCATTTTTTGTATTTATTGGCTCTAAAATTATTGATTAAATACTAATAATATTCGCAATTATGTACTTGAAATTATAATGAACATATTGTGTGTATAAAAAAAAATTCTATCCCCCCCCCCCCAGAACAAATTTCTAATTACGCCACTGAAAGAATGCATACTACTACGAATATAATATGACATGGAATATTACGGAATATCTACGAAATATGTTTATGAACTTCTTTCACAAGTTTATAATATTTTTTTTCCAATTTATATAATGTTCTATACGTAATATGTTATTGTTTTAATAAACCATTTATTATTTATTACTGAATATTTGAATGTTTATTAGTTAATTTTTTATTTGATTTTACCTAGCATAACATCAAATATATCTATGTAAAAGAGTAGACATAAATCTTAAGTGATCACACTAAAGTTATTTTTCATGGTAATATCATTATTTCGCTCATCCAGCCATATTTTACAATCGAAAAACCCGTAGAGACCTCCTGTTCATCTGGGTTATAAGAATTCTAGAGAATTTCCACAACATCACCACTCATGTTGAAACGTGGACATATAATTAACATACCCCAGGGATCGTACTTATTTACAACGTTCCTGCCGTACTCGAAGAAAGGCCAACATTACGCGCTGCCCGTGAATCGTATGCTCAACTATTTTGGCGCCTATATTATTATACAGAATACTGCAGTTGAAATTATATTTTTCGTTTATAACATAAGGTACTTAAATTATTTTATTTTAAATTATGTACGATATTAGTATAATAGTATATTACCTATACAAAAATACGAAACTATCAACGTAAAAAGGACAGTTTACACACAAATATTATTTTTTACTATTTATAAAATATTAGATATTTATTCGATTATTATTGCAAATTATTATTCAAAATAATCATAGAAATTAATGAAAGGCAGAGCGTAGAATTACAATTTTAAACATAATATTATAACGTCGATCATTAGGTAGGTATTATAACATATTATTAAGTTAAAGTTTGTCCTGGGCCTCGCAAAAACCCTGAATAGCGCATTATATTTTCTATCTATTTATAAATGTAATGTAACGACATTGAACAATGAATAAAATAATTTACCTATAATTATATCCAGTTAATTATAATAATTCTAGATCAACTATAGATGTAGGTATATATAAAACAGCTCAAACCATTGGACGGATTGGGCTGAAATTTGGCATACAGATAGGTATTATGGCGTAGGCATCCGCTAAGAAAGGATTTTTCAAAAGGGGTAAAAGGGATAAAAATTAAAACCAATTTTTTTATTCCGAAAACATAAATAAACATTGTCTATAAACTTTATTAGTAATAATAGAAAATACCACCAAGCCAGAACCTTAATATAAGAACTCAACCTAAATGTGCGCAGTAAACGGGTCACTCTCACGACTTCGCGAGTTGGTAGGAATTATTTTGATATTGTGAAAAACAGTTTTCTCAGTTTTCTTTTATATTAATCTAATAAATAATAATAAATTAATAACATATACTATGAAAGTATGAATTATGATAATACGTAAAATAATTAAAAAACATACTATAAGGCATAAATAATATGAATATTGAATATACTATCCAGATTACATCATCTTTATACTTAAATCCGGCAACGACGGATAATTCGGCTAGTAAGTATATTATAATTAACAATTAAGCATACCTACCTATTATTATTTCGTTGCTATTGGTTATCGTAGCTATGAACGTGTTATATTGGTAGGTACAGGAAATATTTTTCATTATTAATATTTAATTTATTTATGAGATATTATGAATTCATAATACTTTTCTTAAAAGTTATTATTTTTTATTTATTTATCGTCCATATTTTGTTTTATAATCGTGTATTTAATAAATTATTAGTCTGAAGCGTAATAGAAATACGAACACAAGTCGTGTCGTCACTGGAATCATTTCTGCGAACTAAATTTGTTGCGTGTGATGTTAATATAAAAGATTGTATTTTAATATACGTATATTTGTGGGCAACCCCATAGAAATTTGAAAATTTTCTTTACGCTTTTTTATTTTATATTTTTTTATCTCTTTTATATACCCATTGTTACGCCGCTCCAAATTTTCTCATGGCGTAATGGTCCGTGACGCAACGAATCTTGGATAGTTGGATCTGTATTTTTATTAGGTCTCATAGAATATTTCAAATACACGGATTTAAAACAAAATATCGACGTGCAAATACTAATAATACATACTAATATGTATATATTTGATAATAATATCTAAAATTATTTAAAGATGAGATAAGATTTAAAGATTTTTCTGTGTTAAACGAATTAAAGTATATTTATTATTAGGTATGCCGTACGTATACGTTAAAAATGAGAAGAAATTTAAAAAAAAAAAAATATTCGTAACTAGTATTTTTCTGTATAGTAAAAATAGAAAATAAATGCTGCGAAAACTTCGGATGACTACGTTATAATAAGTATTTAGACTAACATTTATATTCAATATTCATCCAGAAATACAACACCCTGTTCTAGTGTTCTGAAACATATTCGGTGGGGGCGTGGGGCAATACTGTAATTGATATCAATATAAAATTTGGCATGCGATCACGTGTATCATTATGTTATTAGGACTTATGAATTATGACAGTCGTGAAAATATGGTTTGGGAAATTAATCAACTTATTTTAATTCCATAATGGAACAAAATAAATTACACATAATAACATTATATATACTAATGAACCTATTATTATAGTATTATATAATAGTATAACTTTAAATAACCATTTGCGAGAATAGAATATAGAAATATAAGCAATGATGTATAATTTTACAGTATGGAACGTTTGGATATAACCACCTATTTCTGATCATTTTGTCTATACATATTTAATAAAAATTATAATTTTACATACAAGTGGTACTATATTGTGGTAACTGGTAATTAAAACATCGTTTTCAAATTACATAACCTAATTATAAGAACGGAAGTCTTGAAAGTACCATAACTTGATGACATTATAAAATTAATTCAATAAAATGTATTAATATTAATGGTTCATATTTATTTGAGAACTTTATTAAATTCTACTAATATTATAATATTACTTGGATGACGAACGTTGAAGAATAAAGAAAAAACACATATTCTAGTTAGAATATAATTCATTTTATTATCTGGCTGAAACTGAACAGCAATAAAAAATTATTACCAAATAAAATATTATTTATCTAACACGTATCTGGCTAAAAAAGTACGAAAAAAACATTATTGACTTAATTCAATATCGTTGTTTGTTTCAATCTTTTGCTAAATACTCAAGATGAATTTCATTCAAAATGTAACCACTGCTTTTACCATTGGCTGCTCAATATATGCGAGTTGGAAAATCTATAATAATATAAATTCGAAGAAGGCGAGAGCTGTGGAAACACATACCGAATACAAAGACGAATTATTAAGAAATACGACAGATAATTATGAGAATGCGGTAAATATAATATACTAAATAAAATATAACGTTATTTAAAGACATAAGTTTATATGATAAATGAACTATTATTTTCAGTTATCCTGGAATAGTAGCGACAGTATGGACGAGGAGTACTATGATGGAGATACAAAAGATACCAATGGTCTCGATAATAGTAAATTTTTTTTTAATCTTGATTTTGCGTAATGTTTAACACAAAGTTAATATTTTCTTAAACTTTTAAATTCAACTTCAGAACAAACCGAATATTATAACGTTATTACTGTTGACAATAAACTATATGAAAATAAAATAAAAGAATTACAAAAAAAGTTAACATCTACATCGTTCATTGCCAATAAAAATACGTTTAGCATTAATGAACTAGACTCAATTATTAGAGACCAACAGAAGTGTATTAAGGAACAAAGATCGATTAACAGTCAATTATTATTGAAATTGAATGGTAAAAATAATATATTTTAATGAATAATAATAATTATTGGTCTCCATTCTATATTTATAATTTATTATGTTATATTAATCGGACTACCGCAAAAATGTAAACCAATGCAACTTACATACATCTTGCGTCTTGTACATTCATTTATAAATATAAACAATAATCTTTAATCAATTACGGATATACATACAGAATAGTAAAAATGTTAATTTTGGAATAATTATTCTAAATAGTACTATAGAATAATTTTTCAATAAATGTATTATCTAATATAATAAAATAATGTTATAATATAATATAATAATACTTTCATTTAAATTACATTTAAAAATATTTATTTTATTTTTATATATATATTTTTTTATTTAAATAAATTTAAATATGTATTTCAATATACTTTGACTACACAGAATTATTTTTTTAATTATTATCCCGGGATGGTTTTAATAGTTTACACATAGACGCTAGACTAAATATGGAGGGGGAGAAATAAATGGATTAAACTGCCTCAATGTTTTTTGTTTTGGAAAAATTATACTGTTTTTAAAATTAATTATTAATTAATTATAATAGTCAAATGAAGTTTTTAATTAATTCTTAAATTTGGTAGTATTCATCGAATAACTATAATCAATGCTTGTGTAGAATTAGAATTTAAATATTTATACATTACGGATGAGCAGTATTGTTTGTTTTCTACTTTTCCTTGATATTAAGATGTCATTTAAATATTTCATTCGCTTTGTAGACACTGTAGACAGCATTGTAACATTTTTCTCGTTGCACTAAATCTTCCACTGCTTGATTAATCTCCAAATATTATTTCGACGTACCTTTTACAGATACAACAGTTGTAGAAAATAAATTGGATGAGTATTCAGTAGATAAAAAATGGTTCATTCAATATAATACAAGAACAAATAAAATATTAAAAGGATTAGTTTCTAAAATATCAACATTGAAACGTAAAATTAAAAACTTTACATATTATAATAATATTTTACTAGTATATAATATACAATATTATATTTTATTTTTTCTCAGGTGTAAACGTAGATAAAAAAGAATTTAATGCATTTAAGAAGAATTTTGGGAATGTAAAGAAAAACATCATGGCAACACAAAGTATTTTAATATAAAATTTGATTTTAAAACAAACTATTTTAACGTATTATTTTATAAATTTAATATTTAGGTATGTATAAGAATCACTTTGATGAAAAAATCTCAAGTATGGTTCGAAAATATGACAAAATAAAATCCAAAAGTAAAAAATATATTATAAGTACCTATATTATAATATACATATTACTTCGTTTCTATTGGTTACCGTAGCTATGAAGAGTCATTGATATATTCCCGTCGGACATTTCTCCGTCTAGTTTTTTCCCCTGTAAGGTATTTTCCTGTCTAAGGTATATATTTATTAATTATTTATTGATTGATTAACGCCCATAAGGGCTCAAATACAGTAAAGTAATATTATTATATCTTAGAATTAATAATAAATATAAATATAAAATGTACTATGTACATTAGGTTTAGATGGCTGAAAAACAAGGGTTTGATTAAAAATTATAGGTACTAAAATATTATTGTAAATTTCACAAAGAAATAAAATACAAATTAAATTATATTAATGATTTACAGGCGCGTACTTGGAATTTTTGTTTGGGGGTGGGGTCTTAAAATTTTTCGTAAATAATAACTTTGTACGTTTAAAGTTATATTATTTTTTATTTAAGTTATTTTACATCTGAGTTAATAAGTTCTTCAGAATTTGGTAAATCCATAGGCGTGTCCAGACCTTTTTAGCAGGTCATGCACAAGATAAATATACAAATGTGATATTGGGTAACCAAGCGTGGATCGAATGTGGGGATCTAAGGGTATGGGCATATTTAAGGGGGGCCAGGGGCTTAGCCCCCCCCAGTGTGTTGTTTAAGCCCCCTTCGTCAAAATAAATGTGATTCTATATACCTATACATACTGCAATATACGACTAATACCTAGTATATTTTATATAAATGCAAAACAATTTATGTAATTTTATGTTCCATATTTTCATTTATCCTAGTCCATAATCGTTCATAAAAATATCGACCATAAAAGAACACATAATGGCAATATTTAATATAACTATTAAAATGAAAAAAAAAACAATTTTTAGGGGGGAGGGGGCTTCAACCCCAAAGCCCCTCCGAGTGCACCACTGATAATTTACATTTCTAAATTGTGAGCAATTCCAATTAAATACTTATTAAGATTACGTTCTTTATAAAAATTTACGTTGGAGAGGTGTGGTATAGTCGGCGTGACAATCGCAAAAGCTACCGAGATGCCAGGCATCGACAGCGGATGGGTAACCACCGCTGTGAAATCTAGCCCATTGTCTCGAATATTAACATCCCCCCAACCATCCATGGCAGAAACCTACAGGTACGGCACCCAATAAAAAATTCTGCCAAATAAGGAGTCCAACTAGACCCATTTGCGCCATATGAAAAAAAAAAAAAATAAGAATTTACAATATTTGTAATGCGTGTAAAACTACTTCTCTATATTTTATTCTTTTCAGTGTTGGTTCTTGGACTGCTGTTAATTGGTTGATTTTTAATTGGGTTAATTTTTGTTCTTTTTTAAGAATGTCTATTAATCGCCATATAATAAACACAAAAGCTATTTAACGTACTGAATAGTTCTTGATTAACCGTTTATCGAAAAATACAAATAATTAATTAATAAACTCGTAACCCGTGTCCAATAGAAGTCATCTCTCGTAAATTTCAAAGTGCGAATAATGTAATAAATAAATAAATGTAAATGAGTTTAAATATGTATGTAAATAAATAATTAAACATTATACAAATTGTGCTTGTTTAAATAAACAACAATAGTTTGAAAATTATGGATAAGTCGTAGGTTCTTAATTAAAGTTTCTTATCTTCATACGACTCCACAATGTAATTGAAAATTATTTTTAGACGGGAAAATATCTTACGGGGAAATGTCTTACAGGAAATTAAACAATTAGTGACTCGTAAATGTCCGACGGGGATATGACCCGTTACCGTTATGAACGTGTTATATGGGCTTTCACATATACAGGATACAGGAAATATTTTAGTTTATTAATATTTTTTTTTCTTTTTTAGCTGATATGAAGTCATGCTATACAATGGGCTTGAATAGTTTCCAGCAAATATCAATGATGCGTAATAATTGTTATATTCCTGAGATGGTCACCAGGAATCAGCAAAACAGTTCGTTCTCTTATCAGACACAACCCGATGAAATTGCAATCATGCCGTCCATAGGCAAGATACCAGTACCGCCACCTATGCCATCATTATCAACTTCGTCAGTGGTGTCGCCAGTTCCGCCGGTTCCGCCGATGGCTCCTAATCCTCCAGCACTTCCGTCCAATATATTGGATGATTACGGTCAATTCGCGGTAACAAAAAATTTGCTAAAGACCGTAACTCTGACGCCAGTGAGCGATACGCCGAGGAAAATAAAAAAACCACAGTGCATGATTGATGCGAGTAAAAAGAAGGCGGATGTGGTGAAAACAGCAGTTGATTCTTCCACGGTCGCAACGATTCCTGCAAATATTACGGACGTGGATGTTCACGCAGCAGTTCCAGAAATCAGTACGGTCTCAGTTCACAACGATCCCCTGTCGTTACCCGAAATGCTGGAAATAGCGAGCGTTTCGTTCTTGACGGAAGTGCCAAATTTTCCGACACTGAACATGAACGTTTACGAAAGTTCATCGTGGAATGACGATGACGACGGAGATTATCACTGCATTGACGTCATTCCCGAGGTGCCGAATATACCACTACCTAGAATTCCGGAAATACCTAGAGATAAGCCTCAATCGGCTTCTACGGACGAAGATTATCATTGCATCGATGTCATTCCCGAGATGCCGAATATACCATTACCTAGAATTCCGGAAATACCTGGAGATAAGCCTCAATCGGCTTCTACGGACGAAGATTATCACTGCATTGACGTCATTCCCGAGGTGCCGAATATACCATTACCTAGGATTCCGGAAATACGTGGAGATATACCTCAATTGGCTTCTACGGACGAGATCGACGGTGTACCGGATCCATCATAAATTAAAATTATTGCTATATTAAATCAGAAATAGGGGGTTACTCCAAATTACACACTTAAAAAAAAAATTTTCCTTATAACATAAAAATATCGATATCTCGAATTCATTTAATAAACTCGTAATTAAAGATAATTTCCATTCAATTCCCGGACGAGATAGAAGGACAATTCACATATTATAACTATATTAACTTAATGATACATGTAGCCTTATTAATTGTTATATATTATATTAATTTAAATTCGATTGTCAGAAAATAATTTTAAAAAATACCTATCCCCATACATAGATTAGATTTCGTATGCGCAATGCAAATTTGAAAATTTAACTGATTTTTCTAAGTATATTTTCAATAATTACGTCCATCATTTGTTGAGTTACTTTTATAAATATTAACAGGAAATAATACATCTTACCACATTAATAGTAAACTTTTACCGATATACAATTATTTAAATTTTAAATAAATCTTTAAATATTACAGTAACATTAGAAATAATTTTAATAAAAGGTTACGTCGTGTCAATCCAATCTCATGCAGTTTTTGAAAGAACGTGCAGAAGTCCGGAATCATTTTTGATTGGCGAATTTAACCGTTCGTACGGTAATGTTCCAGAGGAAGCGTGTTTTTCTGTCAAAACGATAATCTGGAACAAACCCCTCGAACAATCGTTCTTACGAAAGGATCCGAACACTATTAAATGAGATTGACGTCTCGACCATTCGGCGTTGTCAATTTGTCATACTGTATTTTCCAATCTAAAATCGTTTTAGACGTGGTCGTTTGGACGTACCTACTACTGACGGTTAAAAATCCGGTTTAATCGTAAGATGAAAAAGAAATATTATTTAGTTTAACATTTTGACCAAATGTCGTTTATGTTATCATATGATATTATACTATATTACTAATCTATGAAATTAATATTATCTCTTATACAGTTATTATAGGATAACGACAAAATAATTTTAATATTATGATTTTGTATAAACTATTTATTATATAAGATAATTATATTCGCGTTAGATATTAGTATTATAGCCTATAGGTATTATAGTTATGTCAGCGGTTCTCAAACTTTTTTTTATCTTACGATCCACTTTTGGAACTGAATTTTTCTCATGGCGCCCCTGATAAAACCGATTTCCATTTTTTTTAGACAAAATAAAGATTATGTGGGTCGTGGTAATGTAGTATTTTCATAATTGCTTCATGGCGATCGGCGCGCGTTATCGACCTGTGTGAAGTTGGCCCTCCAACTTTATATAGTAACCCATTCAATCCGATGCCAATATTTTGCAAGTAATTGCAATTTGGTTTTTAAAATTTGTAAGTGCATATTTTAGTCAAAAATTGTAAAAAACCAATGGAAGAGCCAACCTCACGCAACCCTTTCACTTTATCATAGCCGGTCGAAAATAGTACTTATACGGATCAGTCTCGATTTTGATGATATTATAATACATAATTTTACAGAAGTTGCAACTTGCAACAATCAAAAATTAAAAAGAATTGTTTTAAATTGTATATTGGTTTTATATTAATTAATCCTATAGGTCTTAATTTTTTTTCATATAAATTTAATATTATAATTATTTTCTATTATTATTTTTTTTATAGTAACTCGAATCTAAATTTAGAAATATCCCCTGATCTTTTAATAATCATATACACTTTTTAATAGGTATTTAACTATTTGGGCAATCTAATCACTACTATATAAAATAGTAGTTACTAATTACTAGGGCTCAAAAGTTGTATTTTTTTTTTAACCATTAGATTTATTGCTAAGTGAGCTAGAAATTCATTCCAAAACACAACGAAAAATATATCAAAATTTTATAGTGCATATTTTTGCATATTTAGCGATTTTTAGATTTTAGAGCATATTTTATAAATAATTATAATTTGTGAAGATGCAATATGAAAATTCGTAAATAAAAAAAATTATAATTCATATTGAGAGAACTTACTAAATATCTTGTATAGTGTTTATCAAATTTCCATTTGACATTAAAAAAAATCTTTCAATTTTGAAAACTCCAGCTATCTATTTTTATTTAAATGTTTAATTGTATGTTAGCAGGTTGATATGTAATGACTTTTTATGTATAGCTTTTAAAGTAGTAAACTTTAATTAATGAAACAAAAATAGATATATCAAAAATAAAACATTTATTTACATATAATTATTTTTTTACTATTAATATATTATATTGTTTTAATTTTTATATTTAAATATAATATAGGTACGTATTTTCTTAGAAAAGTAAATTTTTTGTGGATTTAGGTTTTTATTTATTTAAATATATTATCCACAAGTATATACCTCAACAATTAATAAACATAATTTATTGACTTAAAAAAAAATATATTGTACTTGAATCTATACATAAAACAATTGAAAAATTAATGACTACAATTATACTAGGTACAATATTATTTATGATTTAAAAAAACAAAAAAGTGTTCAATTTTCAAATTTTCATTTATGACATTATATGATCTAATATATGAAATATATTAGAATGCCTAGCTTATTATTTTACCTACTTATTAATAATTAAATCAATGCTATAAGATGATTATTCGTTATTAAATTAGAAAACATTATTTATATCTAAACAATTATATATCATATACACTTAATTTCATATTTTAAACTTTTAACACATCACTATACTCAATATACTATTTAGGTACTCGTACTATACATATAAGTTGAAAAGATTCAGGTTTAGATACATAACAGTCCTTTTAATAAAATTAAAATCAAATCAATGAATACTGGCTAATATAATTATTAAAAAATATAAGAATTAAAAACCTTTGTGTATAGGTATTAATTATTTTAAAAATTAACGAAAAATAGGTACTATCATACTCCATTTTAATATTTATAATGGAAATAACTAAATTACCAAAATTCTGTTTTTTTCTCTTAAATCAAAAAATAAAACTTGAAGATGTTGATTGTTGCAACTTCTATAAAATGAAATATTATATCATCCTAAATCGAGACTGATCCGTAGGTACTATTTTCGACCGGCTAGAACAAAGTGGAAGGGCCAACTTCACGGTATTACAAAAATAGGATTTGAGGAATAAGGGATGACTTAGAAATTCTGAAATTGGACTTGCAATTACTTGCAAATCGAGACTGATCCATAGGTACTATTTTTGACCGGCTATGACAAAGTGAAAGGGCTGCGTGAAGTTGACCCTTCCATTGGTTTTTTGACTAAAATATGCACTTGCAAATTCTAAAAACCAAATTGCAATTACTTGCAATTACGAGTAACTTGCAAAATATTGACATAGGATTGAACGGGTTACCATAAAGTCGGAAGGCCAACTTCACACACGTGCGTTATTGTATGCCATGTGATATGTGAACGGTGTATACTGTATAGGAAATCCGTATATCTAAATACGCGCAAATAACAAACGCGTGTGGCGTGTCCATGTGAACCTAGCCTTATATCATAATCGGCATAATCTTAATTCTTAATCGTTTTTTTTTATCTTAGGTAATTAACTTTTTGACCAAATAACAATTACATGTAGGCCTGGGACACTTTTCTAGTCTTCTGGCTAAAATATATCGATTTAATAACGTTTAATACATCAACACACGGACGACGGACGTTATTTCGTCTATATTATGTATTCATACTATTTTTCATTATTATTTTTATTTTTTATTTATTTCTCGTCCATATTTTGTTTTATATCCATGTATTTAATAAAATATTAATGTGAAGGGTAATAGAAATACGAACACAAGTCGTCACTGCGATCATTTCGGCGAACTAAATTTGTTGTAGGCGTTCTTAATATAAAAATCGTATTTTAATATACGTACATTTGTGGGCACTGGGCAGTCTCATTGAAATTTTAAAATTTTCTTTACGCTTTTTTACTTCATATTTATCTATTCTTTTATACCCATTGCAACACCGGTCCAAATTTTCTCCCGCCGTAATGGTCCGTAACGCTAGTACGCTACGTATCTTGGATCCGTATTTTATATAAATTTCTATATGTGCATTATAATATAAATAATATATACGAGTATGTATTTATTTGAGAATATTATCTAATATTAAATAAAATAATATGAATACACTATAAATTCGAAGTAATATCTGTGTGTTGATATAGGTACTAAACGTTATTATTTAGTTTTATTTTAGGCAATATGTTATCGCAGTTCTTTAATTATTATTAGTGATCGTTAGTCTTGTATAGTTATAAAAAATAGACTCTAGACATAATTGTAATGCAATTTTATTACGTATCGATGTATACTAATATTTAATACAAAAATAATGTATATATGGCCTATAAGAACTTATAATTTATAATAATAACTTTGTTTACACGTATGAATACTTTAAGGCATTAGATTTTCTTTATAGAATAGTAATATAGTATAATAATTGCAGAATATCATGAGATTACGTTACGCCGTTTTGGGCTTGGTTTTAAACTAAATAATATAAATTTATTGATTTTTTTTCCCCATTAAACGACCAAATTTTTTTTTATTTGTCCATACGTCTAAACTGCCACTTTCGAATCGATATTAAATCGCAATATACAGTGTATCACTGTATCACAATACTGATGGATCTAGTTAGCAGTCTCATCGGAACGTGCTCGAACCCCGTCATCCTTTATTTCCATTGGTTGTATCGAACACTTTAGCAATTGTTTTTAAATGTCGGATAGACGAGTTTCTGCCAAAATATACTACAGCACGAACTGTCAAATTTACTATGTCGAAATCGAAATAATCAGTTCGAAATTTAACTCCTTCTAAATAGGTACACGATTAGATGGTCTTTGCGTAACCTTGAGATTTAAAGATTTTTCTGTGTTAAACGAGGTTAAGTTTATTTATTATTAGGTATACGACATATGTTTAATATGAGAAAAAAAATTCGTAAATTCATTATTTTTCTGTATAGTAAAAATAAAAAATTAACCGCGGCAAAAACTTCGGATGACTACGTTACAAGTACTAACATCTATTTTTATCCAGGAATACGACACCCTGTTCGAAACACATTCGGTGGGGCAATACCTGTAATTTATATCAATGTAAAATGATTGGCATGCGATCACGCGTGTAATATTATGTTAGGCTTAGGACAGTCGTGAAAATATGGTTAGGGAAATGAATGGATTTATTTTAATTTCTTTAATGGAACAAAATAAATAACACATATATACTAATGTATTATTAATTATTATAGTATTATATAATAATAAATCTTGAAATAACCATTTGCGAGAATATAGAAATATAAATAATGATGATAATTTTATGTTATGGGACTTTTGGATATAACCACCTATTTCTGATCATTTTAAATTTGTTAAAAAAAAAAAAAAAATAAAAAAAAAATTTAAAATATATATATTTTGTTGTTTTCATTTATTATTATTTTTTATCAGTATTGGATTATTAATACCTACCATTATTAAGTTGTGTTAAAAATTATTGCAATTTTATCATAATTCACAGCATAAAAGTACCTATACTGTTATATAATATACGAAATATTTATAATTTTTAATTGTTATATTATTATATGGAATTTGGGTTTATTGTGTCACGTATCCTCACAATTCACAAATGTAAACACACACCAACCTTCAACACTGATATACGTACGAACTGACTAGGTAGAAGTCAAGTAGGATTCACCAATAGCAAAAGACAATACTCACAGATGTTCAATGTTTATTTGTTAAAAAAAGTTTATAATTAATTTGTGCCAGTATACGTACATATTATTTGTTTTATTTAAATAAACTTTAACTGGTTTATAAAATCATATATATAAATTTTGTTTGTATGCTTTATTCAAAACTATTATAAAGTGATTTTCGAAAAGAAGTGGACTTGTCTTATTGCACTGAGGCCTTCTATTTTCGATGACAAATTGGTTTAATAACTACACTCCATCTCTTCATAGTTTACAAAAGTTAACTAATTTAAAAATATCCTTGATAATGAATTATGTATAATAATATATTATGTATATTATTATGGATAAAAAACAAATTTTAAAATTATTGCATTTAATGTATGAAATGTTTATTTACATGAACTAGATATCTATGGATAAGTTAAATTATAAAACGAAAAAATGACAACTTTAATAATTTATAAATTTATTTACATTTTTCACACATTTATAACAAAATAAAAATAGAAATTAGTTAATTGTTGTTCCAATGAACAAAAAAATTACAATATTATTATAATACATATTTTACACAATGGATAAATGTTACAGTGTATACAAAAATTTACAATTTATCTATATCATTAAATAGTGGTAAATACATTTTATTATTTATAATATTATACAACATAACTATTAAAAATCATCATTATTATCTATATCATTACATAGTGGTTAATACATTTTATTATTTATAATTATGCAAACATAACTATTAAAAATTATTTTATTACAAGAATATACAGTAGGTATAGCCAAGGTCGTACCTAGAAAACAATTTCGGTGGAGGTTTTGAAAAATAAAAAACATTCTTAATTTTAATATAGATACAATACTGTTAAAGTATAAATGATAAATAAATAAATATTTATACGACTAGGCTGTCACGACAGTGTTAATACTGATTTTATCTTAAATATTTTATAATTTTAGTAGAAATATGAAAATTTCGGAGGTGAATAAAAAATATGAAAAGGATTTTATTAATTAATTCATTAAATCACATTTTAAATCCAAGTCTTATGACTTTGGTAAAAATTCTAAAATTTCAGAGAAATTTAATGCACACGTTAAAAAAAATAAATATAATGAAAAATTACCATATAAGAAAGATTCTTTTCGTAGATATAGATATAATAGATAAAAAATTTTTTCGAATTGAACAGATGGTGAAAGGAAATGTATTATAAAAAATAAAAATAATAGTGTATTGTATGTGTGTTGCATGTGTTTATGTGGTGACTACTCTAGGTTGTTACAGATGTGTTCACTGGTTCTATAAAATATAATTAAATACATTAATATAATGTTACTCGTATTTAAAAATTTAAAACATACTAGTGGCTGGGGTCCAACTTGAGCTCGATTGTAATTGTCCATTGTATGGCCGGCTCTCCTTAAAAACATTAGGATATCTCTATCTTCCCTTAAGAGTTGAATATAATCTCTCATTCTTCTGGTGGCTTCTGTACGTTGGACCCTTGATAAATGACTTCTCACCTAGAATTACATAATTATACATTAAATAATAATCATATCTAACCTAAAAATTATTTAGTAAATATATATTTACTTGGAGGTCTCTTCGAGTTTGGTCCATTTCAATATACATTTGGTTTTCAATTATTAATAGTTTATCTATAAATGAAAAAATGCAATAATTAAAAAAACTAACAGGGCAAATTAAATGACAAACTTACTCATTGTTATTTTCCAAATTGTTAGTATACATATAATCTAAACATAAATTGTACACAGGCCACATGTATGTAAATTTTAAATGGTTTGTTTCAAACTTTAAATTTGAATTTAAGTCATAAACACCAATAAACTAAAACATATATTAGGTTAGTTAAAATACAATGAGTTAACACAATTAAATATTTTTAAGTTAATTACAATTTATAACACAAACTACAATAGTCAAATAATAAACAAATACCTAATTATAAAATATACTGTTAATAACAAATACTAGGTATACATAATATGACATTAACAAAAAAAAAAAAAAAAAAAAAAAAAAACATATAAGTTAATACATCAAAAGATCACAAATATAATTTACAAACATATATAATTCAATACAAATAAAATGGGAAGACATAACCTAACGTCTTAACATATGAAAACAAGCACACATAAATAACATTTACACACATAGATATTTAATATAGTTATATTTACACATGAAACTCCAAATGTTTGGATGGCTTCCGAGTTGATCTAACAACGTTTTATGGAACGATTCTAAATAATTGTTTGTTCTTATGTCTGACCTATAAACAACACAATTAACTCATATAATAACCAGTTTTATGTTTCAGATTATTTTATTATTTACCCATATACACTGATATGGGATGCACCAATGTTATGAAGCCAATAATTTTGAATATAGCCATATAAAAATACTCGGAGTTGTTCATGGACCTCTGGATGTTGTACAATATACTGAACTATTGCTTGAAAGCCATCAACAATGGTAAATTGACAATCTGGTTGGATTTCTGATGGTAAATGTGGTAATGCTAAAACCTAAAAATAGTTTTATTAATGTAAATCATTCTATTATATCTGGGTGTTATCAAAGTAATAGATAAATTAAATCAAATTACCATACGCAGCACTCTAGCAGCTACAGGGTTTGATTGATATAAATGGAATACACTATTCAAACTTCTTCTACAGTATCGGATAATAGACTGAAATAATGTGAAAAAATTATTAGTATGTCTATTTATGAGTAAATTATTGCATTTAAGAAAATATAAATTATGTGAATGTTATAAAACTTATGATTAATTAACCTTTAGTTTTAACAATGCTAATAACCACTCACTTGACAATAATGAAACCAACAGCCACGTTGTTGGCTTTCAGGGAACACATTTGCTATGCCATTTATTAACCCAATTTCATAATCCGTTATTATGACTAATTGGGCATAGTTCAATGGTAGAATTCGTCGAACAATTCTGAAAAATGACTCATATGTACTTTGAGTCATTCTTGAGGTCAAAGCATATACCATTGGAAAAGACTATTTAATAATGATTATATTAATATTAATGGTAGGTAAATCTATTTGAAATTTAAATTTATAATTACACTAATCAACTTACTACATGTTTGTACACCACTTGGAATGTAAGCAGGCATCCTTTAATTAATTGAGGAGGGGAAGTTGGTACTGTTTTGAAAGTACCATCAACCCCTGCAATGGTGCAAGACAAAAGGACATCATTATATATTTGAATGGCATCTAAATTAGCAAATACAACTCCAACATTATCACCATTAGCAAATAATTGTTCTTGGAAAAATCTAAATAACAAATAGGTATATTATTTATGATTAGTATAAAAGAAAATATCATTTCTCTCTGACAATAATTTAACTCTCATCATTTTACCTTGAAGGTGGACGCTGCAGTGTCGATGAGTAAATTATGTTTTGTGGTTCTTGAAGCATTTCACTGAATTC
>JAIUCT010000028.1:5345-36707 GCA_021307375.1 Tetraneura akinire
GTCCTAAAAATTGCCCAAATAAGTATGCACTTAAGCACTAAATGATAGAAAAATATGCATTGAAATATGCCTTCAAAAGTTCAGAAATGTAAATTTATATGCACTAAAAATCTGTTGCACCACATTAAAGCGTTTTACATTCGCAAATATTACTTCCCAAATCTTGCAAAATATATTTTCGCCAAATTCATTCAATAATTGTATTAGTTTATAGGCCGAAGACAGTTTTTCTTTAGTCATTATGAAGTTATGAAAAAAATTTATATAATTTATAAAAAATAACTATATAAGATTTATCGAAATATTGTTAAACTGAACGAACGTCTGCACTCATATGATACAATAACGACTGTAATAGTCGAGAATAAACCACTGTAAAAGTATCAAAATAAGACTATTTCATATAATATGTTTTACAACACATTACACTAATTGTTTAATTCAAGCTACGTATACATTCGTATACGTATGTTATGCTCTATACTTTTTATTTTTAATAATTGTACGTTGCAAAAACGCTCATATATTTTATATTGTGAAAAAATATAAATTTTACATTATATGATCATTTTTTGGTAAAAATACTTTAAATATGCAATAATATAAAATAAAAAATATATAAATACATTATTATTTGATTGTGCAGTTGCATAAATATAAATATAAATGCATAGTGTAAGAATAACTAAAAATAATTTTCAAAATTGCACAAAACTTTTAAATAGGAAAATAATTATTTCTGTTATTTACTCAAATTTATATACCTATATATATATATATTTATATTATATATATATATATATATATATATATATATGTAGATACTATAGTATTACAATTTTAAAGGTTTTAAGTTAAAAATTTATTATATTTTACAATGTCTAAAAATAATTTAATAATTTCATTGATAATATGTATTTATTTATACATACATATTTCCAAAGCAGATTTCACAAGTAATAATACATATGAAATTAATATCACATTGTATTTTATTTTATTATAATTATAATATAATATAAATATAATGTAATATAATATATAATATTTATTTTAATTATTTATTTATATTAATTATAAATTAACGAGCTAAACCAGGCCGTCAATCAGGAAACAAAAATATTTCTAATTATTATAATACTAATAATAATTGTGGTGGCTGTTATAATTGCACAACCACCGCGATTTCAGAGTCGACAAGGCCGTTGGGGAACTTTATAATTAATTAAGGAAAGGAGAGTAAGAGAATCAATTTTTCCAGAAAGCAAACTATTAAGATATTTTAAATTAGCTAAATGTCTACGATCAGTCAATAATTTAATACCCACAGCTAAAAGATACAAAAGCATAAATGTCAGAAGGATGCGAATACCTAAGATAAAACCTGCTAATCTTAAGAATCTACACATTCAATTTGCATTGAGTCTTCAGCAGTCAGGGGATCCCAGATAACAAAATCGTAATATAAAATTGGGCGTACTAAAGCAAATTATGCCATCTTTAATGAATAATTAGATTTTAAGTCTTTAGCTAGACGTATAATGACACCGAGGATTTTAAATGATTCACAGCAAATTATCTCAATATAAGGTTTAGAGCTAAGAGAACTATTTAGTTTAAAACCAAGATCTATTATGTATCCTATTTATGTAGAATGTAGGTTCAAGCAGTCATCAATAGAAGTAATTCTTATAACTAACTTCATATCGTCAGCGAAGCACAGAAGACGACTATGACATAAAATATTACTTATATATATAAATACACATATATACACACATACGTATAATATATATATATATATATAATACTAATAATAATAATAATAATTAAACTCATAATAAAAATTTAAAAGAAAGAGGGATAATGGAGATTTGTATTTGTTATATCTTATATTAAATACAAGTATGTCTATCAATTTTTTCTAGAGATCTAAATAATTAGTACAGGCTAATTTTGATATCTACCTTGTCAATTTTATTCCTTATATAAGATTATGATTAATAATTGAAAAAACAATGTACAATAAATTAAAATAGTACAAGTAAATCATTCTATTTTAAAATAGTGAGATAAAATTATTATCTATCTTTTACGATTGAATGTGGTAGAATGTGACCGATTATAATTATAAAGAGAATATATAAACCTTTTGAAATATATACGAGAAGAAAATAATTTATAATTATTATTAGTTAATATAAAACACAATTACGATGTACTGTGTTTGTGTAGTAATGAAATAATATATATATAAAAATATATAGGTATTTCGAATATTCAAATTTTAGATATACAAAATCTTATAATAACTTGGTTTACATTCTAGATCTAGATAGTAAATATATAATGTTTTTGAATAATATAAATGAACATAATAAATAATTGATTTTGGGTTAATTATTATTTTTCATGATGTATAATTATAATAGTATTTATTTTTATAGTCGATAATTGCATAAGTACGTATATAAATTTAATATTGATATTTGTACTTATAAAGAAAAAAAATTTAAAAAATTTATGATTTATAAATTATAAAGAAGCTTATTTTATATTTATATCAAATTCCCTATTTAGAATTTCGTTTTAGGAAAATAGTTATTTAGGAAATTGGATATTTCGCCTCGTCACTGACTATTCGCACGCGGAAAATATCGCTGTCGGCGTTGTTGATAGTTTTAAAAATATGTATTATAATTATTAAAAAAATATTTAATTTTAAATTATAATGATATAATATAATACCTAATAGTCCTAATACTATAATTTTTATTTTCATTAATTCTACTAGGGAATATTAAAAATGAAATAAAACACAACTCGTATTTATAAATTTTTATTTCAATTTTAAATATCAATATTGGTATATTGTAAATGTAATAGCAATTGCCAATTACTAATTAATTTTACATATGTGACATTATTATACCAGAGTGGACATACTAATTAACGTGTAATCATTTAAAATTTTAAATATGAAATTAAAATTCCAGCTTATTGTTACAGCACGATTACAAATTTACAATATAAAACAACTATTATAAATTAGGGCGATTGTAAATTGCGCCCACGGTGAGCAGGTAGTAAAATTAATATAGTAAATTGCGCCCGGGATTTTTTGCTATGTATTTTGGGCATAGTAAATTGCGCCCATAGTATCTAAATGACCTTTTAATCATTATTTCCGATTTTGCACATTATATTGACGTAAAAACCGAACGTATAATCGATTTTAATAATAATAATAAATATAATCGAATTTAAACGATTATAATCAATATTGTAGTTATTAGATTTTTATTAATATGATAGGTACGAATTTACGATTCGTACGAATCAGTTGTTCGCACGACATCGCCATGGACGATATTAGAAAAAGTGTAAGCCAAAAAAATAATGAAATTATTATTTTCGAAAATTATAAAAAAAAGACGTATACATACTAAAATATGTGTTATTTAAAATTGAAATTTAAAAAAAAATTATTTTATATTTTATAATTTATTGTATTTTATTGTAATTTATTATTTAATTTTATACTTAGAAAAAGGCGTATACTAAAATATGTATCATTTATATTATTATTGGTAATATTATTGGGCGCAATTTACTATACATAAATTTTACCTGAAAATATGCTGGGCGCAATTTACTACACAAAAATTTAACCCTAAAATATGCTGGGCAGTGGGCACAATTTACTACACAAAAATTTAACCCTAAAATGTGTTGGGCGTAATTTACAACTTTTTCCCATTTTCGGACGCAATTTACATCTGCCCATAAATTATACCATTAATTATATAAATTTATTGTATGTTCTCTGTGGTTATATAGTTTTTTATTTAAATTATATTTAATTTTTTTATTTTATTATTTTCTTTATATAGTATAGGTATTATATAATATATTTTGTTAATATGGTGTTTAAAATTTGATATATAAACTATAAAGATTCAGAATTAGACACAGTTTTTCTTAATTTTATTTTTTGATGTACGAATTGTTACTTGAATTAATATAATTGTAGAATTTAAAGATTGGAAAGAGAAAGAAAAATTAAACACACATACAAAATATGTGCAACAAAGAGATTCAAAAACCAATAAGGACATGAACGTAATTAATACAGAGGAGGAGCTGATACTCCTGCCGCATGAGATGCAGGTGTGCAAATCACAGTGTTTAATTTTAATTATAATTTGAATGCAATGAAAATCCATTGCATTCGAAAAAACGATTTTGAGTGAAGTTCAGTCAGATATTGCATGTAGGAATTGATTAAAATTTTGACATTTTTTATGAAATATTTAAAAAGGAAAAATTTTATTACACATATAGTATAGGTACACATATAGTACATAAATGAACACCCTATAAAATTTTCAAGTCTTTAACTTCAAAAATGCCGGAGTTATCGTCAAATATTGAATTCGAATTCGTCGAAATTTCAGTTTCGTTGAAAAATGCTGTTTTTTCGTCGTTTTTTCTACCGCATAGGGTCAATTTTGAAAAATTCGAAAAATGACCTAAATAAAGTACCAACTACATCTAATTTTCTACTGAAAACCCGTACTATTCGTGAATATCGGAGTATGATTGCTAGTAAAAAAAATGTCTTTAAGTAATATGTTAGTATAGTTCAGTAAAATTTTCAATCCAGAAAACCCATAACTACCAATTTTATCAAATATCATATAGGTACATAAAAACGAGAATTTTACGAAATATTCAAATTCCTATATTTTGTAGAAAAATTAAAGTAACGGTTCCAAAATTTTACCACATATGTATAGTATTTGTGTGAATACCCATTAAATTTTCAAGTTTCTATCTTCAAAATTGCCCGAGTTAATGTTAAATGTTGAAATCAAATTCCTTGAAATTTCAGTTTTCGTGAAAAATGCCTATTTTTCGATATTTTTTGATCGTTTTTCTACGAATTGCATTATAAAATTAAATCGTTTAACACATAAATTATAAATCGACTATACATTTGATACCTATTTACTTTTTTAAACCAGTAGAAGTAAAAGAAATTAGAAATTAGAAATAATAAATTATTTGACGACCAGTATAAATGTGACATAGTGTTGTAGACTTGTAGTACTGTAGTGAAAATATACAAATTGTAATTGAAAATTCGAAATAATCCATGAAATCGTCAAAACTTTACTGAAGTACCTATACTTACATATTACTTATCGTTAACATCATACTAAAATATTAGAAAAATCTCTAGTCTCAATTTTTTTCAAAGTTGTATATGAAATTGATATTTTTAGTTTAATCGAAAATATTATGAAAAAAATGACAAAAAAACGGCATTATCTGACTAAAATTTGCTCAGAATCGTTTTTTCGAATGCAATGGTTTACATTGCATTCAAATTCTAATTAAAATTAAACACTACGATTTGCGCACCCATATCCCTGCGGCAGGAGTATGAGCTCGTCTTTTTATGATTTATTTACAAAAAATGTTTTAATAACATTATTATTATTATTATTATATTCTTTTTTGTATAAATAGTAAAACAAAATATTCAAATTGGATGTAATTTGTATTTTATTTACGTCATTTTTCGAATTTCTCAAAATTGACCCAATGCGACACAAAAAAAACGACGAAAAAACGACATTTTTCCTTTGACAGATTTGGTTCGTCAACTAAATATTTGTTTATAATAATTGTTGATTATAATAGTATCCTTAGTGATAATATAAATATTATTGAAACTAATAGCAAGAGCAACCATCTATAAACAAAAATTTCCATCATAAATCTCATAATATTTGTTTGAGCACCTTCCGAGGTTTGGCCTATCATAGGACATAGATCACAGATCAAAGGTCATAGATTATAGATTAAAGACTAAGGTCTAAAATGAGAATTAACGAACCATTCAGTGATATATACATATACGAGAGTGTTTAGAGATATTTTCCAATTACCACCTGTCTAATTGTGTACACTATTATACGATAGTTTCAATAATACGTTGTCAAAATATCCTAATGACATAGAAGATAGAAATGATAAGAAACAAAACTAATAGTATTAGTAATAGTGCGTTATTAATAATTGTCTTATTGATGTAGGTGAGTTAAAGGCAGTTGGATTCACGGGTTAGTATATTATAATTTATTATATTTTAATAAATAGAAAATAAAAAACAATTTTTGAACAATTTAATTAATCGAATAACCAAAATTATATAGTGAATATTTATAATTTTTCATTTAGGAAATCGAACATTATAGATGTTTATTGGAAGATCTAAAAATTATTCGAAAACAATTTAATCATATTATTGATTTTTTCCAAGATTACTAGATTAAATAGTTTTGTCAGAATATTATTATCCACAGATCCGAAAATAAAATTATTGATATAATATATAAAATATAAATAATACGATTAGATTATATTTTATTAAAACTCTAAATTCTTAAATATAATTTGATAGAAATATAAAACGTTGTTTTTATTATTCATCCAAAATGTAATCCTGTTGTACAGTATGATCAGTTAACAACAGAAATTAAATTATATAATTTATATATTAATATTTTAAAGACATATATTTATCTAAAATATAAATATTTTATGTTGTACATTAAAATTTGTATTTTAGGCATATTTTAAAATTGTACACTTTTACACTTTAATAAAATTATCGTGGGTAATCAAAATTACTATTCAGATCTTATTCGTATATCGTGCACTTGTGCATAACTGCACGATTGTCTCACGTTAAATATATTTAACTGAAAATGGGTAAGACTAAACGAAATTAAAAATGAGGTAATATGAATATATGACTCATAAATTTTAAAAAGATACTCGTATTATGAAAATACTTAGATAGTATACAGGTTGATCGTTGATAGTATGAAGACAAGCAACAGTTGTTGTATCGTGTTATAACAAAAATTGGAAAGCAATAATAAATCACATTGGCGCAACTATGGGGAGGTTCTTTGATCAGGCGCGTAGCCAGGGGGGTGTTACCGTGTTATAACTACTTATGTCTTACAAAAGTAAGGATTCATAATAAACTGTCATGTACCTATATATTACTTTATATAATATATCATTAGAGATTTTAATTCATGTAAATAAGTAAATTGAAAATAGGGTAGGCACTGTAAGTAAATTATACTTAAATATTATAGATTACCATTTCACATCCTCTTTTATATTTTTTAAAATATTACATTATTATGATTAATTTTGTGTATTTATTTAGATTATGGGTCTGAAAATATTTACAATTTTATTAATAACCTTCCACTTACAAAGAAATTATTGAGTAAGTAATTTTAATTTATTTACAAATTAGATTTTTAGTGTAATGTATTATGGCCTACAATAATTACAAAACTATAAGCGAGTGACCTAACAATAGAATAACATGATATGTAATACAGTTAAATTGTAAAAGTATAAAGTGGGTCCTAGGAGTTTATGTAACGTGTAACGTGTTTAATCATATATCAATATTTTGAAAGTTAATTGCAAGTAATTATAAATATATTTTTTGAATATTCATGCAGTGCATACTTGAAAAAAAAACAATAATAGAGCAAACTTTATGCAACTAATTCACTTTTTCCTAGAGGATCTAAAATTGCACTTACAGGATTAATCTCGATTTTAAAGTAATTGCAATTTTAATTTTGAAAGTTGCAAATTATCCATTATTTTTGAAATACTATTTATGAAATTGGCATATATCTGGTGGGTCGAAAATGGTACCCACAATCCATAGATCAGTTTTGATTAAAAAGTAATTACATGTATAATTTTGGAATATACAAAACAAATTATTCCTTATTCGTTAAAACTCGTTTCTAAGTAAAAAAATAAATTATGAATTAGTTTTTTGAAAATGCGAAAATTAAACATATATGCTGAAGTATAACTTGTAGTATTGGTAATATTATATTATTGTTTTTCATTTTATGAAGTAAATTAAATTTTGATATCGTGATCACAAATTTGTCAATTGTCTTATCTCTTCACACTTAAGTATAAAATTCAAGTGCAATATTTATCTAAATCCAACAACTAATATTTATTATATTATGCCAATTTCTAATAAAGAAATAACTGATTCATTAAAATTTCTTTAATAATATTATTATAAAAATCATCAATGTTATTTGAATTAATATAATATTCTAGTCTATGTATCTTAACTATATTTTATAGGATATACTATACTTGGAAAAATAACTGGTATGTTAATTATTATTTTTATTTTTTTTATTAATTATTATATTTATTTAAGTATTAGATCAAAGATTATTGAAAAAGTACAATGGAAGAGCCTACCTATATAAATAAATGGCATAACAAATAATGTAAGATTATTATATATTATGCTTTTATACTACCTAATATGTTTTTAGATTTTCAAATGGGCTACTATGACTATCTAAAAATCGAAAGTGCGCGATTTAATGGTATATTATATTATAATATATTTTTTTTTCGAAATGATTAAAGAGAAATTATTATAACTTTTTTCTTTTTCTTTTTATTAAGGTGATTATAATCATTATAATAATTTACAAGGAGCAGGAAAGTATTGTTGTATGACAAGTATGTAAATATATTTTGAAATGTTTATGTAAAATAATAAAATGAATTGTCATAAATTAAGTGCTTTTTTGTATTATATACCATTATAATTATTAGTTATATAATCCCTTTATAACTACGCATGTTCTATTTACTTAGTTAATACTATTATGTTAGGATTAGGATATATGAGTTTTAAATTTGAATAAAGAAAATACATATTTAAAGCATGGGTCAGGGCAGGCAAGCAGGCCGCAGGGATATAGGTGTGCAAATCATAGTGTTTAATTTTAATTAGAATTTGAATGGAATCATAAACCATTAAATTCGAAAAAAACGATTCTGAGCGAAGTTTAGTCAGATAATCTACATTATTTCAATTATTATAATTGATAATTAGTATTGATTAAAATTATGACATTTTTTATTAAATATTTAAGACGCAAAATTTTAACACACATGTAGAGACCATATAGGTAGGTACACATATAGTACATAACTTAACACCCTATTCAATATCTTATATTTTGTTGAATATATATATATAGTGTTTATGTGAAAAGCCAATTAAATTTTCAAGTCTTCAAAAATTTGATTGAGTTATCATGAAATAATGAAATCAAATTCGTGAAAAATGCAGTTTTTCTCTCATTTTTTCGTTGTTTTTTTCTATGGCATAGGGTTAATTTTGTGAAATTAAAAAAATGACCTCTATAAAATACCATATTCCATATACCTACATCCACTTTCCAATAGGAAACATATGCTATTCGTGAAATCGGAGCATTATTTCGGGTAGTAGAATTGTTTACAGACATAAAAAGAAAAAAAATCATAATCAGTCATAAAAAGAAAAAAAAACACCTATTATTGTAAAACCAATACTTCTTATATCGCTTCGCTCAGAATCTAAAAATTATATAAAATATTTAATAATATTCTGTCTTGTTTTAGTTGTACATAGTAAGTTTACAATTTATTTATTAGTACATACATTTATTACTATAAATATAATATGTAAATATGTGATAGACAGAGTAATATGCGTACAAAAATAATGAATATGTTATATTGATAGTAAATGCATGTAATGATTGTAGGTAGGTAGGTACTCATAGAAATTTCTGATATGATTTATTATAGAAAATAAAACCTAACCTATTTATATTTATCTGATATTAAGATCCATATTTCTTGATAATAATTCTTTTTTATAAATACTATATAATGTTTTTTTAGTTGGTATAGATCATTTAATTCTTGTTTGTTCTGTAAATAGGAATATTATTCAATATAGGTTTTACATGTAAGTAATTAATTGAAAAAATTAAAATGATTGTTAAAGAATTTAATTGTATTAAACTAAAAAAATGTAATTGGTAATATCATTATTTTATGCATAATATTAAATTAAGATAATAATATTAGAATTAGATATGCACATTATTTACGTAATTTAATAAAATATATATTGCAGATGCTGAGAATCTTAAAAATCACATCATGTTGGATAGTGCGTTATAATAAATTGATTTAATATTACTATACTCGTATAGTGTCATTAATTATTTATATTTATGTAATATATATATATATATATATATATTATATATATCAAATAGATAAATTAATATCAAATAGATATTAAATATATAAGAACAAATATTTATAAATTATTATAAGTAAATAAAAATAAATAATAAGTAATATACTAAATTATAAAATAATCTTTACTTTTTGTGCTTAAAATATAGAGATTCTAACTTTTCAGTTGCAATCTGATTTGAATAATGGTAAGCTTATATGTGTATTAATATAATATTACAAAATTGATAAATATTGTATACTATTAGACTATTTGTCTACTTATAAAACAAAATAATTTGTGATAATATTTCTAATTAGTATTCATAAAATTACTGAATATAATTTTGGATTCTGAGTGAAGGGAATCATTTTTTATTTTGTATGTAAAATCGTAAACACATTTATTTACTACCAATAATAATTATCTGACTACCATAAATAAGGTATATTTCCAATAGAATATCACGTCTAATTGGTACTTTATTTCGGACATTTTTCTAATTTCTCAAAATTGAATTTGTCCGTAGAAAAAACTACTAAAAAATGACGAAAATACTGCGATATTCTTGAAAATTGAAATTTTGACTAAATCGGTTTTAATATTTTATGATAACTCAAGAAATATTAAATTTATATTTCAAATAATTAGTTTTGCCATATATTTTATATTATAATGAAGTTATGGAACTTTTATGTTAAATTTAATTGTGAAAATTTACTAACTTTTTAATTTTTTCTATATAATATTTGACAAAATCAGCAATTTTAAATTTAACGGTTTGGAAATTGTATAGAAGCTACACAAAAAATTACTTCTTAGTTCTAAAATATTTTAATAATTTTAAGCCTCAATTTTTATATATATTTTTTTTTTTTTTATAGCTATTTAAAAATTAAATTTTTAGTGTAATTGAAAATCTATAATAGTTTATATGGATTCTTATAATAATTATTCAATATTTCAATATTTTTTTAATAATTTAATAAAATTGGTTAATTTGGGTTTTATTGTTTAAAAATGTTAATGATTCTTATATAATGTTAACCTTAGTTTTGTGTGTAAATCTGAAGACACATTTACTTCCCGAAATAATCCTCCGATATTCAAGAGCAGCATATGTTTCCGGTTGGAAAGTGGATGTAGTTGGTACTTTATTTAGGTTAATTTTCGAATTTTTCAAAATCGATCGAAAGTGGTAGAAAAAACGACGAAAAAACTTTTTTTTTCTTTCACGAAAGCTGAAATTTCGACGAATTCGATTTTGAATATTTGATGATGATAACTCGGACAATTTTGAAGTTAGAGATTTGAAAATTTTATTGGTTATTCACATAGGTATTATATATATATATATATATATGTGTGTGGTAAAATTTTGGAACTGTTATTTAATTTTTCTACAAAATATAGGAATTTTAATATATCGTAAAATTCTCGTTTTTATGTAAATGATGTTTGATAAAATTGGCAATTTTTAGCATAAAGGTCTGAAAATATTACTGAGGTATATTTACATATTAAAATATCAAAATATTAGAAAATTCCCTAGTCTCCATTTTTTTTTTATAGCTGTTTAAATTTGATATTTTGAGTTTAAACGAAAGTCTGAGAAAAATATAAGGAATATCTTAAGACTCGATTTTTTTTATAGGTGTTAAAAGTTGAATTTTTAGTAAAGTTATTTTGACATTTATATTGAACATAGAGACTAATAAATGTAAAAAATTTAATCGGTACATATATTATCTGATGTAGTTCACTCAGAATCGTTTTTCTAATGTAATTATTTATCATTTCATTCAAATCTATATCAAAATATAACATTATTTTCTTCATAGCGGTATCCAGTCATCTCTAATTTATTAATTATTTTATTTTAAATAATAAATAAATAATATCTCTGATTGCACTTGTATCGTTAGGAACAATAAGTAACTAACTTGACTATTATACAATTATTTTATACTTTTTGTTGTACTTATAATATATTGTTTTAATTTATATTATAGAAATTGTAATTAACAAAGATTTGGAAAATCAAAGTATAGAACGTATTAGTACGTATAAAATTATATCACCATTTTACTATTATATAGTAATAGGTACTAGGTAGTAGATTTATAAATTAACATTTTATTACAATGTACTTGTATATTATATTTTGTGACATTTTAGATTCTGAGCGAAGCGAAGAATGTATTGGTTTTACAATGATGTGTGATTATTTTTTTTTTTTTTTTTATGTCTGTGTACAAAAATACTACCCGAAATAATGCTCCGATTTTCACGAATAGGGTATGTTTCCGGTAGCAAAGTGAACGTAGTTGGTACTTTACTTAGGTCATTTTTTGAATTTCTCAAAATTGACGCTATGCGGTAGAAAAAACGGCGAGAAAATGACGAAAAAACTGCATTTTTCGCGAAAAATGAAATTTCGACGAATTCGATTTCTATATTTCACGATAACTCAGGCAATTTTTAAGATAGAGACCTGAAATTTTTTTTGGATGTTCACATAGCTACTATATATATGTGGTATAATTTTGGAACCGTTACATTAATTTTTCTCCAAAATATAGGACTTTGAATATTTCGTAAAATTCACGTTTTTACGTATATAATGTGTGATAAAATTGTCAATTTTGGGTATTTTAGTCTGAAAATTTTACTGAAGTATAATTACATATTACTTAACATCATACTAAAATATTAGAAAAATCCATTGTCAAAATTTTTTTTTATAGCCGTTTTAAGTTGATATTTTTAGGAAAACGAAAATCTTAGGATCCATACGTATAAATAAATATTCTGAAAACACTTTTACTACCCGAAATAATGCTTAGATTTTCACGAATAGCGAGTTTCAGATGTAAAAGTGGATGTAGATGGTACTTTATTTAGGTCATTTTTCGAATTTTTCAAAATTGACTATAAGCGGTAGAAAAAACTTCGAAAAAATGACGAAAAACTGCATTTTTCGCGAAAAATGAAATTTCGACGAATTCAATTTCTATATTTCTCGATAACTCGGGCAATTTTTAAGATAGAGACTTGAAAATTTTTTTGAGTGCTCACATAGCTATTATATATATGTAGTAAAATTTTGGAACCGTTACATTAATTTTTCTACAAAATATTGGACTTTGAATATTTCGTAAAATTCACGTTTTTACGTATATAATGTGTGATAAAATTGTCAATTTTGGGTATTTTAGTCTGAAAATTTTACTGAAGTATACTTACATATTACTTAACATCATACTAAAATATTAGAAAAATCCATTGTCAAAATTTTTTTTTATACCCGTTTTAAGTTGATATTTTTAGGAAAACGAAAATCTTAGAATCCATACGTATAAATATTCTGAAAACACTTTCACTACCCGAAATAACCCTTCCATTTTCACCAATAGCTAGTTTCAGATGTAAAAGTGGATGTAGATGGTACTTTATTTGCAAGCCCGTATCCAGGGGGGTTTAGGGGTTCAACCCCCCCCCGAAATTTTTAAAGTAGTTTTATATTTATAATATAACAGACTAACTACATATATAACTACGTATAATATAATCATTTATTTTTACTTCATATATTAAAAAATTTTAAACCCCCCACACCCCAAAACCACCCCTCCAAACACCTGCCTGTTTATTTGAGTCATTTTTCGAATTTCTCAAAATTGACTATAGGCGGTAGAAAAAACGAAATTTTGACGAATTCAATTTATATATTTCACGATAACTCGGGCAATTTTTAAGTTAGAGACTTGATAATTTTTTTGGGTGTTCACATAGCTATTATATATATGTGGTAAAATTTTGGAACCGTTTTTAAATTTTTTTACTAAAACTTATAGCTGTTTTAAGTTGATATTTTTAGTTCAAACGAAAATTATAATCTGACTGAACTTCGCTCAGAATCGTTTTTTCGAATGCAATGGTTTATCATTGCATTCAAATTCTAAGTAAAATTAAACGCTATGATCCGCACACCTGTATCCTGTGCGGCAGGAGTATCAGCTCATCTTTTTCTATATGTACGTATTCATTGTAACCTAATATATATATATAATTATTATTACAATTTTATTATTATTATTTATTATTATTATTATTATTATTATTATTATTATTATTATTATTATTATTATTATTATTATTATTATTATTATTGTTATTATTATTACATTATATTATTGAATAAATTATTATAATTTATAATGAACATAATAATTATAAATTAATACATATTATTACAATATGCACGTTGACAGATTTAGTAAATGAATATGGTGATGATGTCTTAAATAGTATGTATTATATTGTATATTATTATTTCTTTAAGTATTAACACAATAAATATAAAATATTTTGTAATACTATTTCTTTGAATCTCTTTGAATACTATCTTTTATACACCATTCCCTATTAATTTGCTCAGTTAACCGACGAAAACGTGTCTATTGTGTTTGTTCTTATAATAATATTATTGTTTCGTTAATAATTTCCACAATACTACCAATACTGCTATCATAGTCTACCATGTTTACTTACAAATTATATTTATACAACATGTTGTTCAAGTAAGATTTATGATAGTATTTAATTCGTTGCTATACTCTATCGTGAAACGTGAACGAACACCAGTCATTTTATAATAGTATCTGTATAATTGTCGACGGTCGCGATCCGTCGCTGACGCGATGAGTACGACACACGTCAAACGTTGGAAACCAATCACAGAGCAGCTGACTTGGTAAGAGTGCGATAGGTAAACTAATATGGAATGATAATCTCAAATCTAGTAATTAATAATATAAAAAAAAATATATAGGTATAATAAATAATTGAAAATTTTTGTACGTCTGTTAAAGTCACGTTTCTGCTGCGTTGGAGGACGGAGCACCCCTAATATTTTTATATTTTTTTTGGGCACCCCTATTAATTGTTAAATCCCCTATGATTTAACATATACTTAAGCATATTTGAGGGACGCTAACTTTTTTAAAGACCAATTATAGTACCCCTACTTTTTTCCAACACTTCGAACACTGGATTTATAATTATTAAATTATTAAAATATATAACGAAATATTATAGAAATAATAACCTTAAATAAAAAACTTTGTAAAGGTAAGTATATCCTATAAATAATTACTTAATAAACAAAATCTATTTCTTTACTATATCTATATGAAATAATAAATAATAATTACTATCATCACACTCGAAAAGTGTTTTACATGCATATAGCATATTAGTAATAAGAATAACTAATAATGATAAAAATTTAATTATATATTTTATAGTTGATATAATGAACAGAATAAAATATTGTTTTAGTTTATAATTGCTAATTGTTATGAATTTTCAAGTTATATTTTATTATTTATTTTATATGTTCTATAATCTAATTTTATAAAATATCTTTATAAAAATTATTGTGTTATTGTTATTATTATTATTATTATTATTATTAATTAATTAATAATTAGTATTGATCACTAATATGTAGTAAAAATAGAAAATCAATAGGTAAATATACTTAAGGAATAAGGAATTAAGGGATTTAGAAATTTTATTGAGTATTCAAAAGAATATGTGTATTATATGTGTATATTATGTATATATGATACAATAATGGTTTAGTTAATTTTTATTTAGAAATTAAAAAGAGATGATAATCCTGCCGCAGGAATAAAGGCGTGTATAATATAGAGGTAGATAGGTACTTTATTAAATGAATCATTTTTACGATTGCAATAATTAATCATAGCATTCAAATCTAATAATTTTCCATTCCAGTAATCCCCTTTTTTTTTGGTATTCATACTAAGTCAGTTATAACTTATAACATTATGAGTAACTAATAACTAATAAAAAAAAAATACAGCATTATTATTAAAATTATAATTTATATTTTAGAAATCAATAATAGACAAATGCTTGATGAAAGAGATGGTAAGTAACATTTGAATTATAAATAAATTAGTAAAATTGCAAATTAATTTATCAATATCAAAGTTTTAATAAAAGGAATTGAAAAACACTTTATCGATATTTAAAATATAAAAGTATAACGCATAAATAGGATTAGTTATTTAAACAAAATACTAGTAAAAATTCTTTGATATATGTTTTTGAATTTTTATTCAAATTTAATATTACTATAGTTGGTTGTTTCATGTTCATTTTCTGTTTAAAAAATCGTATGATCAAAATGACATATCCGTTTATTATAGAATTGAATATTATGCATTAAACGTATATATTAATAATTTTAGATTCTGAGCGAAGCGAAGAATGTATTGGTTTTATAATGATGTGTGTCTGTTTTTTTTATGTTTTTGTTTTTTTGTTTTTTTTTTAAGTATAAAGACACTTTTACTACCCGAAATAATGCTCCGATTTTCATGAATAGCATATGCTTCCGGTTGGAAAGTGGATGTTATTTGACTTTATTCAATTCATTTTTCGAATTTCTCAAAATTGAGCCTATGCGATAGAAAAAAAAGAACTGATACTCCTGCCGCTGGGATATAGGTGTGCATATCATAGTATTTAATTATAATTATAATTTAAATGCAATGTTATACCATTGCATTCGAAAAAACGATTCTGAGCGAAGTTCAGTCAGATAATGTAGGTATTGATTAATATATTGCCGTTTTTTCGTCATTTTTTCATCGTTTTTTCTAACGCATAGGACCAATTTTGAAAAATTCGAAAAATGACCTAGATAAAGTACCAAGAACATCCACTTTCCTACCGGAAACATATGCTATTCGTGAAAATCGGACCTTTATTTCGGGTAGTACAAGTGTCTTCAGTCATAAAAACAAAAAAATATAAATATCAATTTTAAACAGCTATAAAAAAAATGTTACCATGGATTTTTTTAATATTTTAATATGATAATTCAGACATAGAAAGAAAAAAAAAACGCAAAAAATAAAAAAAAAAAAAAAACGGCGGTCACCCGTCCACTGTCGATGCCTGGCTACGTTGCTCAACACCGAGATAGCGTTCGAGAATATTTCGCCGACTACACCACACGCATCTCCCATAGAGCTACGTTTTTGTGAATACCATTTTTTCGTCATTTTTTTCTTAATATTTTCGTTAAAACTAAAAATATCAACTCTAAACAGCTATAAAAAAAAATTGAGACTAGGGATTTTTCTAATATTTTGAATTAATGTTAAGTAATATATAAATATACTTCAGTAAAATTTTCAGACCTTAAATTAAATATTGCTAATTTTATCAAACATTATATACAAAAAAACGAGAATTTTACGAAATATTCAAAGTCCTATATTTTGTAGAAAAATGAACGTAACGGTTCCAAAATTTTATCACATATACATAGTACCCATATGAAAACCCAAAAAATTTTCAGGTCTCTAACTTCAAAATTGCCTGAGTTATCGTGAAATATTGAAATCGAATTCGTCGAAATTTGAAAAATTCCGTTTTCTCGTCATTTTTTGGTCGTTTTTTCTACCGCATAGGGTCAATTTTGAGAAAATCGAAAAATGACCTAAATAAAGTACCAACAACATCCACTTTTCCACCGGAAACATATGCTATTCGTGATAATCGGAGCATTATTTCGGGTAGTAAAAGTGTCTTCATACTTAAAAAAAAAAACAAAAAAAAAAAAAAAAGACACACATCATTGTAAAACCAATACATTCTTCGCTTCGCTCAGAATCTGAAACGACAAAAATTGAAAAAAAAAACATTTTTCCTTCGACGAATTTGACTTATCATTATATTTATAATAGTAACCATAGTGATAATATAATTATTATTGAAACTAATAGCAACCATATTATATAAACAAAAATTTCCATTATAAATCTCATAACACTTGTTTGAGCACCTCCCAGGGTTGGGCCCATCACTTTTTAACCTATCTTCTGCCCATTGGCCTAATATATCTCTGTACCAAATTTCGTCGCAATTTGTCCAGCCGTTTAGGAATATACAAATAAAAGGCAAACAGAAATTCGTTTATTTTCATATTACTTAATATCATAACAAAATATTAGAAAAATCCCTAATCTAAAATTTTCTAATAGCTGTTTTAAGTAGATATTTTTAGTTTAAACGAAAATGTGAAAAAAATAACGATAAACGGCATTTATTATTGGGATATTGTGATGACTAATTGTAGTAATTTTTTTTTGTCATAGATGGTAACATGATATTCTTTGATTTGACAACACATTATTATTATTACCTACATATCTATGTATTACATACATTATCTGACATATTCTGACTGAACTTCGCTCTGAATCGTTTTTCAAATACAATGGTTTATCATAGCATTCAAATTCTATTAAATTATACCCTATAATTGCACACCGGTATCCATTCCATTGCTTTTTTTATGATATTTTATATATTTATGATAATTAAAAAGGACAAATTTTAAGAAACCTTCAATGTAAGTATCTATATTTATTTAATTTTCATGATAAAATCATTAATCGTATTGTAATAATCACCTGTTTAATGTTTTATACATAAAATATTTTTTTATAGATAAGCATTTTTCTTCATAAGATGATTTATTAAAATAACAATTATATTTTTATTTGATAATTAAATTTAATATAAAGAAATATAAGTTATAAAATATTTAGTGTTGTAATTATAATAGCAGAAATTCCAATAAAATATGTAAAAAAATGAATTTTATAATACGATTTTAAAGAAATATAAAAAAATTAAACAAATTAATTTTTTCAGCGCCTATATATAAATATTGGTCATATTTACTAGAAGAAAATACGGGCAGGCCTACAGAAAGTAGTAGCAGTAGGAATGGTAACCTTATTTTAAATTTAAATAATAAATAATAATAAATAAATAAATAATAATATTAATAATGTATTAATATAATATATATACCTATATGTATTATGTTACGGTAAAAATACATACCGACAGTTCGCGGCAAAAGTCCGAAATTCAGGGCATTTACCGATTGATCTTGGTAAATTCTAGGACATACAAAATTATTCGGTAAAAGTCAGAATCATTATTATAGTTCGGGCTTTTACAAGAGAGATATGGTAAATCTTAGGATATACATTTACATTTACACGTTGGTAAAAGTCCGAATAATACAATTAATATTATTATTGTACATTATTTATTTAATTTTAATTTTTTGATGTTAAATTATAAGTATTTGATAAAAACAATCAGATACGTTTTATTTAATTACAGCTAGGGGTTACATGTATATTATATAAAAATTATTATTTATTTGTGTATAATTTTTTGTTATTTTACAAAATATGAATACAACCGTAAATATTTTCCCCCATAATTATATAATAATACTTTTATCGTAATATATTAAATAAATTATATTTTATGTAGTAGTTATACTTGTACCTGCAGTAGATATATAGTATGGGAATAATAAACTTATTTTTGTGTCATTATCATAATTATAAGAATAGAGTTCAGTTCAGATTGTGATATTAGTGATTTGACAACAGACTTTTACGAGAGATTGTCAGTACTTGTAATAGTATTACTGTATTAGAAGTAGTGACGGAAAAAAATTCTATAGTTTAGGGGTACTAAAGCCGATACACTTACACAACTTTTAACAAGGAACCAATTCACACTATGTGAAAAAAAAATTACGTCCAGCGTTCAGCAACCATTCCCCATAATGAAATAGATATTAGACGAGCAGACGAGCAGTCTCTCTTTAACTTATGCACACGGATTAATAAGATTATGTGATTGTACTAAAATATGTAATACAAATAGATGTAAATGTCTATGTCGTTCTAGAAAAGTGTAATGCAATTCTAGGTGTCATAATAGCCATGTATGGACAAATAAATAAATTAATATTTTTTTTTTTTAAATAACATAATTTTTATATATTATTAAATTATTATTTAATTATATTTATTATTTTTATATAAACATTACTTGTAATTAAATAGATTTTCTCAAATAAATACTTAATAGTCTTTAACACGCAAAAAAAAAAAATAAAAAAAAAATAAATATTATACAATAATATGAAATAATATAAATTGTATTATACACATGGGCGTATTTAAGGGGGGCTAGGGGGCTTAGCACCCCCAGTGTGTTGTTTAAGCCCCTTTCGTCAAAATAAATGTGATTCTATATAAATGTTTTATATTTTCAATTACAATGTAATTTAGTTTTTGATTTGAAAACTGTGGATTAATTATACCATATTATATTTATAATTAATTTTTTTATTGTACCTACCTATAATTATTTTATTATTTAAAATTTTTTTATACATTATACAATATTATTATCATTAAAAGTTATAGTAAAAAAAATTTTTTTCGGGCTTTAGCCCCCCCTGTATTGTAACTCTAAATACGCCCATGATTATACAGATCTTTACCAACGTGTAAATGTATATCCTAAGATTTACCATATCTCTTTTGTAAAAGCCCGAACTATAATAATGATTCTGACTTTTACCAAATAATTTTGTATGTCCTAGAATTTACCAAGATCAATTGGTAAATGCCCGAAATTCGGACTTTTGCCGAGAGCCGTCGGTAAAACGTAGGTTTAACCGGTAAATCCTATAGGACTTTTACCGTAACATACATAGTTTATTTTTATTTTCATTCAATTTAGTTTAACCACACTTTGCGATTTATGCTTAAAATTTATTTTTTGTTATACTCGTATTAATATTAATTATTTTTCAGCGTTTGATATATTATTAATGAACGACTGGATTGAATCAAAAAGTAAATACGAGTATATAAAAAAATTACAAGATATATGGACATATCGGAATATTGTTAACATAATGATAATAAATAGGAAATATTATTTTAATCAATTTCGTTTACAAATCATTGAATAGTATATTGCAGAGGTTCCCAAACTTTTTATTGTACGACCCAGTTTGAAAAGTTTTGAAAATATGGCGACCCACAATATTAATGAATGACTTTTTTTTTTTTTTTATACCATACAACAAAGAAATTATTTTTACAATTAAATTATTCATTTTATGTAGTTACGATAAAAAATGTATAATAAGTATATAATTATTTAATGTGATGGATGTAATTGTTTCCTATTTTTTTTTCATCACATCATCGATATCCACTTCAACATTGGTAAGCTTATATCCAATTTGCAAATATTCGGACAATATTTTCTGCAAGTTTTTTTTTGTTTTGATTCCGAAGAACTTGTTGAAGGCTCATCGTAATTTAATTTTCTTCTTTTAACTGTTGACACAGATATTGTCTCTATTTGTTCTTGACTTTGACTCATTGACTTTTTGTTTAACCATTTGTCCATAGTTGTACAAAAGTACAAAAAAAATGAATTTATTTTAAAAGAAGTACTATTTAATATAAAACTGCGTGCGTGTATCGTATTCGACGTGCCGCGTGTTACTGAAAATAATCAAAAGTTTTGAACGTCATGCGACATCCACGTATCTACTAATTTGTTTCGGATAGGTAAATCGTTATATTATCATTATTAATATTATTATCAATAACTATTCTTTATTAATCTAATTGTGTTGATTTAACACGGCCGCTGTAAACTCGTAATTGTCACACGCGCAGATAACGATTGACGATAAAACTAAATTTGAACGTTGAACATCAACGAAAAGTAATAGATGATTATATTTTTGTATTATTTAAAAATATAGCGGGACCCACCAAAAGTATAATCGCGACCCACTTTTGGGTCGCGACCCACAGTTTGGGAACCTCTGGTATATTGCATTAAATTAATTAGTATTTGTTTGTGCTCTCGTAATATTTCAATTACGAATAATATAGTTTGATTTTATATATTTACATTTATTACTTTTCAAATAATTAATATTGAATATAATTGAGATACATATGTAGCCTATAAGTAATATGGTATTAACACTGATATATATATATATATATATATATATATATTCCAACGTTAGTACCTGACACCTGTATATACATTTTATATAGTGATAATTGTGTTATTGTAAATTTTTAACATTAACTATTAGGTAATTTATCTAGGTGTCTAGATTAGATCTTTACAATATCAAAAAATATCTATTTTAAATTATTATTTTAATATTATACACTATAGTCACTATAGAATTATACGTTTTTAATTTGGTTATACCTTGTGAGAAATATAATAAAAGCAAATATTTACCAATTATTTTAAATATGTAATTCAATCGAAACATTTTATTTTTTATTTTATATCCTACAGTACCTACTATTATATTTTTTCTTCCTGTAATCACGCCCAGAATCATTCTGGATATGTTACTAATGAAGCAATATTATTAAATTCAGTTTAATCATATATTTATATTTGTAACATTAGCCCTTGTATCTCACCATTGATAATGGATTTACGCCCATTTAGTACAAGAAAAATCAACTAACATTTAATTAGGTACTCAATTTAATCAAATTATAGAAAGTTTGATCTTTTAAGGCACAAGACACATATTTAATAAATAATTATAGCTTAAATTATAAATTGATATATATATTATTATATTTAGGATCTAACAATTAAATTAATAATTATTTTCTTTTAAGTATAAATATAAATTACATAATAATTAAGTAGGAGGCGAATAAGTAATATTATTATATATTTCCCTCAATTTTCAAACTTGCTTATTTTAATACTCGTAAGTGTAATGAGCTTATTATTATTTATTGCGTCTAGACAATTATTTCTATCTTAAATTTTATTTAATTATATTTAAAACCAATTTTAAAATTAAATTAACTAGGTAATTAAAAATATTAACAATTTTTTTACCTATATTTTTTAGTTTGTAATGGTTATATGTAATAACATTGTTAAATGTTAATATTTGTGAGTGAGTAGAAAATTGTTTGGTTAAATCTAAATTAGCTGAAATAAAATAGAAACCTTAAAGTTGGTCATTAGGCAAATTGTAATCAAAATTCAATACTATCCTCTTTACACCTGTATCCCTTTCACACCAGTATCCTTTCCCTTGCTTTTTACTTTATCAGTTATCATCTATTTTCTAATAGAATGACCAAAAATATAATTTTTACAGTAGAGTTAATGAAAAATACAATAATAATGAATTATAATATATTTGGATAAACACATGAAAAACAGCAATGTGTTTGAATACCCAAAACCCCTCCTGGCTATGCCACTGATTGTTATACATTGTATGTAAACATTGGGTGTTTTATATGTCTATAATTATCATCAACAAAATATAAATTTAATGTGATAAACTGATAAACAATAAAAGAGGTTATATATGGCCATATAAGTAATATTACTATCCATGTATTCACATAATATTATAATTATAATTTAAATTCATAAAATACAATAAATAAACAAATATAACCACATATATATGATACCTATGTAAGTACTCAATAAAATTTTCAAGTCTAACTTCAAAATTGCCCCCGAGTCATCGTGATATATTAAAATCGAAATCGCCAAATTTCAGTTTTCGTGAGAAATGCCATTAATTCGTCGTTTTTTCTACCGCTTAAAGTCAATTTTGAGAAATTCGAAAAATGACCTAAATAAAGTTCCAACTACATCCACTTTCCTACCGGAAACATATGCCATTCGTGATAATCTGATCATTATTTCGGGTAGTAAAAGTGTTTTCATACTTAGTAAAGAAAAAAGAAAAAAGACACACATCATTGTAAAACCAATACATTCTTCGCTTCGTTCAGAAACTAAAATTAAACAATTACTTTTCATTACGGCTAGCATAACAATATGTCAATATTTTATATTTTTTTTAAATATAATGTATTTAATTATTATATATTTACAAATTGACAATAAATATTAATTTAATATTTTTAAATTTCAGGTTATAAGCTAAAGGAAATGCAAGAAAATGATTATATTATATAATACAACTTGGTTGTTAGTTAAAATTTCAAAATATATTTTATTATAATTATTATTTTTGTTACTTAATTAAATTGTATGATAAAATACTTTTAAAAAATACATACCTATATAAATATAATATATTTGTTGAGAAAATTTACCAAGTTTTTTTTATAATATTGAAATTATTGAAGTATAAGGAAATGATAATGGTAGTGATAGGATATTGACGCGGTCCGTGATAGGGGGTGTTCAAAACACCTCTTCCGCGAACCAGCGTTGCAAGGTTAGAATATACAGGTTGCCCCATATTATGCCGTGTATATTATATTTCCTAACTGGCACAGCCCTAATATAACGTATGACGTCTTTGCCGTACACGTTCTGTTGCAGTAATGCCGTGTATGGTATACCGTATGCGTGTTTTCCGACCCTAGCTTGATCCGGCACTGTGGGTGGAGCCAAAACCTCTTAACAGTATTTGTATATCTTTACGGATCCTATGTGGATTCAGCCTACCGCGTTGAATCCACATAGGGTCGGTAATTTTTTGCAAAAATGAAGTAATATATTAATAAATAGATAAACATAAAGAAATTCACTTTTTGTTAGTATAATAATAAATAATACAATAATTATATATTATATTTATTATATTTACTTGTTAATAATAATAATAATTAAATTAAATCATAAATTGTAAACATAAAATTACAAATCAAAAATATTAAATAATAAAATTTAATAACATAATATTATGTTTAATTACAATATTACACAATTAAACAAAGAACTGATACTCCTGCCGCATAGGATAATACAGGTGTGCGAATCATAGCGTTTAATTTTAATTAGAATTTGAATGCAATGATAAACCCTTGCATTAGAAAAAACGATTCTGAGCGAAGTTCAGTCAAATAATGAAGGAATTGATTAAAATTTTGATATTTTTTATGAAATATTTAAACGCAAAATTTTATCACACATATAGTACATAAATAAACACTCTATGTAATTTTTATATAATTAAATTTTCAAAATTTTTAAAAAATATTTGTTAATTTTATTTAACACTAGCTGAATAACCCGGCTTCGCCCGTGTAGAGTTTTTTTTGTGTAACCTACTATAACTTTACTGTCCTTGTATTTTTCCCAAAGACTTAAAGCATCTGACAATTGACAAAATATCAACATAATTGCAAAAAGTTCCCGTAATTTAAATAGAGCAAAGCAAAGTTTCTTCCATAGTTGTATCCCAGTGCCTTTCGTCTTCCAGTAAGCCTAAAGCCTTACACGTTGTCTGATAAGTAGGTTGAATTGTGCCGTTAACAGTTTTCAATTTCAAAAAAGATGTAGGAAGCTCCATTGTATATCCTCTCGACAGATACAGATATAGTTAATTCATCTTCATATGGTAAATAAACATCAAAATGCCCATTAGATAGGTTTTGCATAGAACTAAAACGAAATCTCTTTACAGGGTTCCTTTCTGAACCAAATTTTTCATACAGTTCACTATTGAGGTACACCTCAATAAATAACAAAAATAATTGTTCGGCTACCACCAGCTCACATAAACCTCCATAAGTATTAAATTTTAACATATAAGTAAAATAGTCAGCAGAACTACGATAATTATTTCCATCACTATCATGTGACATTATTGAATAATCTTCCCAATTATTTATCACATAGGTTACTATCATTTTACGTACTTCTTGGGCCTTATCTTGAGTGTCATATAACACAAAAGATATTGCCCTAAACAGGCAAGCTCCGTCACCAATAATTGAAATGATAGTGTGGGGCATCATTATGCCATTTATGTTCAATAATTCGACAACCATATTAATTATTTTTTTATTAATATGTAAGTATGTAAATTTTATATTAATACACTTCAATGTTTAGAAAGAACCGAAAATAAACTGGGGTGCGTTACCCCAGTAACGTATTAATACGATGACGCATTAATAAGTAAAACACCTTGTCCTTGTGTATGCGTAAAATTAACTATTTTATGCTCTTTTTACCCTTTAAAATGTGAATTTCGAAAAATCGTTTCTTAGTGCGCCTACACATAGTAATAAGTACATTTACTGAAAATTTCATATCCATAGTTTCAGCGGTTTAGGCTAGGCGATGATGAATCACCCAGGACAAGTCTTTTTATATATACAGATTATTATATTGTAAAATAATAAGAAAATCCACATAAATAATTTAAATATTGATTTTACTGAAATTTCAAGTTAAAACGGCTATATAAAAAAAAAAAATTGAGAATCGAGATTTTTCTAATATTTTGATATGGTGTTGTAAAATGTATATATACTTCAGTAAAATTTTCAAACCTTAATACCAAAAATTGCCAATTTTATCAAACATTATATACATAAAAACAAGAATTTTACGAAATATTCAACGTCATATGTTTTGTAGAAAAATTAATGTAGCGTTTCCAATTAATCCAAATAATTATTAGATTAATTAATTAATTAATTAATTTTAAATTTAAACTAAATTTTATCATTTTTATTAAATTTAAAAAACAACTATGTATATATAATTATTTATTATTAAATAAAATATTAAATAATTAAATTAAATTATATATTTATATATTAAATATTATAAATGTATGAATAATATATTAGAATATGAGGTGAATAAATAATCATAATCAATATTTTAAATGTGGTTAAAATGCATATGACTGTATGTTAATTTGTATTTTGTTATATTTATAAAATTAGAATTATTAGATAAATAAATAATTAATCATATGTTATTTTTATTAAATTATAAAAAGGACACGTGCCCATATTTATATAAAAAAATAACACATTTTTTGGAAATAATATTAAAAATGATAATATATATATATAGAATATGTGCGTATGGAATGGATTTCATACCGTACGGTGGTGGTATTTATTATTAAATTTAATATTAATTAATTAAATATAATAATATATTTATATATTAAATATTATAAATGTATGAATAATAAATTTGAATAATGAGGTGAATAAATAAATCATAATTATTATTTTAAATGTGGTCATCTAATCATCATTAGCTTCATTTTTGCTAGAGAGTTAACCAGCCAGCAGCCTATTTGATTCTTTTATTTTATACAGTCCACTCCTCTCTACTAGGCACGAGTGCGATTTGCGTGTTGGTCGACGTTCGACGGCCGCTAATGCACCAATATTAATGTTTCGAAATATATAATTATTATTAATTAATTAATTAATTAATTTTAAATTTAAACTATATTTTATCATTTTTATTAAATTTAAAAAACAACTATGTATATATAAATATTTATTATTAATTTTAATATTAATTAATTAAATATAATTATATATTCATATATTAAATTTTATAAATATATGAATAATAAATTTGAATAATGAGGTGAATAAATAAATCATAATTAATATTTTAAATGTGTTTAAAATGCATATGACTGTATATGAATTTGTATTTCGTAATATTTATTAAATTAGAATTATTAGATAAATAAATAATTAATCATATGTTATTTTTATAATACTATAAATAGGATACGTGCCCATATTTATACGTATATAAAAAAATTACACATTTATTGGAAATAATATTAAAAATGATAACATACGTATATATATATATATAGAATATGTGCGTATGGAATGAATTTCTTATTAAACGGTGGTGGGGTGTGGGGATAACATTTTTCCGTCCGGCCGTTTTCTGTTTTCTATTTTGCTCTCCAGTATTCTTATCTATCTCGAAGTATTTTATCTGATAAAATATAAATAATATTATATTCCGATAAAATGTATGGGAATTATTGTGTAATAATTACGTTATCTTCAATAATTACTATCTTAATAATAGTAAAAGTGTTTTCAGACATAAAAAAAAAAAAAGGAATTACACATCATTGTAAAACCAATACATTCTTTGCTTCGCTCAGAATCTAAAATAGTATTTAATATGATGGCTATAATTATTTACATATTTTACAGCCTATGGGGGGGGGGTGATTCCCTTGATCCCCCTCGTAAATACGCCACTGGTGTTTATATTTTATGTACTTGATATATCATGTGATAACATTTTAGAAATATTATGTTTAATTCTATATGTAAATGAATATAAATTCTAAAGATACTATTTTATGATTTTTATATTTTTAATAAAAATGTAAAAATTTTAACCAATACATATATTTGTATTATCCGAATGAAATTCGTTCATAATTGTTTTTCAAATGTAATGATTTATCATTGAATTAAAATTTTAATCAAAATTTATCCTCTTTAGACCTGTATCCTTTCCTCAGCAGTATCAGTTTTTTTTTTTTTTTTTTGAAAACTGATCTCTTCCGGTAGGAAAAATAATAGAAATTGATAGAATATTGGACATATTCATTGAATATAATCATGATGAATTTGATTTTGAATATTTTAAGAAAACTCAGGAAATTTTGAACTTTTAGACTTTGAAAATTATTTTATGGAGTGTTCACATTGATATTCTATATGCAATATGCATGACAAAATTTTATACATACACGTTTTTGTAAAAAAATTAAGTATTTAACTATATTAACTCCAAAATATTGTGTATATTGCAATTGGTATAAAAGTTGACTGGATACTACAGTGAATATGATGGTATTGTATTATGATTAAGATTTGAAAATACGATTCTGGCTAAGTTCAGTCAGATATAATATAGGTATTCTGTTGGTTATATCTAATAGAAGATAGACGATACTTTCCAAGAAAATTCGTCTTTGATTTTGTACTTGAATTTTATATTATTAGAAATAGGAGAATAATATCTCTAAATAAAGTAGATTTCTTTTCGAAAATATATGCATTATGATCGTGAAATATCTGGCTGCAGTCGCGGGGATAAAACTTTATGGTGGCGTGAAATAAATTGTATTTTTAAAGTGATAGAAAAACTATTACAAACAAGTATCGTCTCTACAAAATATTAATTAACAACAAGGTGTTTATTGGTACATATTTTTGTATTATGATATATATTTTAATATGACTTATTACAAATGTTTAAAATAACTATGATTACTGAGAAATTTAGATATGTTGCATTAGAGATTAGAGTGTTACGAATGAAAATCACAAAAGCAGATATTCTTTACTGCCTTTTAGATTCTGAGCGGAGCGAAGAATGTATTGGTTTTACAATGATGTGTGATTATTTTTTGTTTTTGTTTTTTTTTTTTTTTATGTCTGTAGACATTTTTACTACCCGAAATAATGCTCCGATTTTCACGAATAGGGTATGTTTCCGGTAGGAAAGTGGATGTAGTTGGTACTTTACTTAGGTCATTTTTTTAATTTCTCAAAATTGACGCTATACGGTAGAGAAAACGGCGAAAAAATGACGAAAAAACTGCATTTTTCGCGAAAAATGAAATTTCGACGAATTTGATTTCTATATTTCACGATAACTCAGGCAATTTTTAAGATAGAGACCTGAAATTTTTTTTGGATGTTCAAATAGCTACTATATATATGTGGTATAATTTTGGTACCGTTACATTAATTTCTCTCCAAAATATAGGACTTTGAATATTTCGTAAAATTCACGTTTTTACGTATATAATGTGTGATAAAATTGTCAATTTTGGGTATTTTGGTCTGAAAATTTTACTGAAGTATACTTACATATTACTTAACATCATACTAAAATATTAGAAAAATCCATTGTCAAAATTTTTTTTTATACCCGTTTTAAGTTGATATTTTTAGGAAAACGAAAATCTTAGAATCCATACGTATAAATATTCTGAAAACACTTTCACTACCCGAAATAACCCTTCGATTTTCACCAATAGCGAGTTTCAGATGTAAAAGTGGATGTAGATGGTACTTTATTTGCAAGCCCGTATCCAGGGGGGGTTAGGGGTTCAACCCCTCCCCCCGAAATTTTTAAAGTAGTTTTATATTTATAATATAACAGACTAACTACATATATAACTACGTATAATATAATCATTTATTTTTACTTCATATATTAAAAAAATTTAACCCCCCCCCCCCGAAAATTGATCCTAAATACGTGCTTGTTTATTTGGGTCATTTTTCGAATTTCTCAAAATTGACTATAAGCGGTAGAAAAAACGAAATTTTGACGAATTCAATTTCTATATTTCACGATAACTCGTGCAATTTTTAAGTTAGAGACTTGAAAATTTTTTTGGGTGTTCACATAGCTATTATATATATGTGGTAAAATTTTGGAACCGTTTTTAAATTTTTTTACTAAATATAGGACTTATAGCTGTTTTAAGTTGATATTTTTAGTTCAAACGAAAATTATAATCTGACTGAACTTCGCTCAGAATCGTTTTTTCGAATGCAATGGTTTATCATTGCATTCAAATTCTAAGTAAAATTAAACGCTATGATCCGCACACCTGTATCCTGTGCGGCAGGAGTATCAGCTCTTTTTAAAGTTTAGACTGATGAGTGATGAGTTTAGAGATTATTTTGACTGTAGATTATATATTTATATCCAATGCGCTAATGAGTCTATTACTTTAATATATCACTATATCAGTAAGAAATTAACGTGGTGCATAATTATTTTAGTACTTCTATAAATTTATATTATATTTATAATTGAAAACTAACCTAAAGACATTATTTTTTTTAAAAAATTAATTAATTAATTATATCGATTTCCTAGATAAAAATTAAAATTTATGCTGGCCGCTGATGGGTTATCTATATATAATTATTATGGTGTTTACATTATTAAAAAATAAAAAAATATGAAATATAAATACATTATTATTTGATTGTGCAGTTGTATAAATATAAATATAATATGTATAGTGTAAGAATAACTAAAAATAATTTTCAAAATTGCACAAAACATTTGAATACGAAAATAATTGTTTCTGCTATTTACTCAAATTTATATATATATATACGAGTATAATATGTAGGTATTACAGTATTACAATTTTAAAGGTTTTAAGTTAAAAATTTCAATAATACAACTTCAAACATTACAATGTCTAAAAATAATTTAATAATCACATTGATATGTATTTATTTATACATACATTTTTCCAAAGCAGATTTAGCAAGTAATAATGCAGATTAATATAATATATTATTGTATTTTATTATAATTTAAGAAAATAATTTAATATAATATAATATAATTTAATATAATATAATATAATATAATATAATATAATATAATATAATATA
>JAIUCT010000028.1:36717-57783 GCA_021307375.1 Tetraneura akinire
AATATAAATATAATATAAATATAATATAAATATAATATAAATATAATGTCATATAATATATATTTATTAATTAGTTATTTATATTTATTATAAATTAGCGGGCTAATCCCGGCCGTTGATCCGGAAACAAAAATATTCCTAATTATTATAATATTAATAATAATCGCGGTGGCTGTTATAATACGTAATCACCGCGATTTTAGCGTTGACAAGGCCGTTGAGGAACTTTGAAATTAATTAAGGAAAGGAGAGTAGGAGAATCTATTTTTCCAGAAAGCAAACTATTAAGTTATTTTAAATTAGCTAAAAGTCTACGATTAGCCAATAATTTAATACCCAGCTAAAAAATACAGAAGCATAATCGCCAGGAGGATGCGAATACCTAAGATAAAAAAGCTATTCTTAAGAATCTACGCTGTACACATTCAATTTGCATTGAGTCTTCAGTAGTCAGAGGATCCCAGTTAACAAAATCGTACTATAGAATTGGGCGCACTAAAAAAAATTATGGCATCTTTATTGAATAATTCGATTTTAAGTCTTTAGCTGGACGCATAATGAAATCGAGGATCTTAAATGCTTTACAGCAAATTATTTCAACATGAAGTTTATGGCTAAGAGAACTATTTAGTTTAAAACTAAGATCTACTATGTATCCTATTTATGTAGGTTCAATTCTTATAAATAACTTCATATCGACAGCGAAGCACAGAAGACGACTATGACACAATAAAATATTACTTATATATGTTACCGGGCACCGGCAATATGGATAATTCAGGTAGTTTGCAAAATGCTTAGGCGTTATGCATAATACCTACCCATTTTAGGCAATGTAAATTAAACGTATGATTTTCAATATTATTTTACACATAACCTAGGCATTTTAAAAAATATTTAGATTTTATGTAAAATTCCAATTTTTTTCGGCAAAGTAAAGACAATTTATCATAATATATTAAAATATTGTATTAATTTGATTTATTATTATATTTTTATACATAGATATTACTATATTATTGATAATATTATTAACTATTATTTATGCATTTTAATTAAGCTACTTATTACAACATGTTGTAGGAAAATGACATTTTGAAGTACACAAAACATTATTTTTAAGGCATATGCACTAAGATTAGTAAGATTATTAGCCAAATTTAATAATAATAAAAAAATTAATATTCACAAATTAGATATACCTATTTTATAATGCAGAGCGAGTGTTCATGCACGTGAACATTTAACATTGGACTGATTGGTACAATGGTACCTACTTAAAGCATTATAATTTTAGGCCGTTTTGCGAAACATTAAATAAGATATTTTTCAAATATTATAGATTATTTACAAGTTAATAATATAAATATAATACAAAATACAATACAATAATACAATATAATAATCTGAAATTCCCCAAACCCCAACACATAGTAAGACCCAAGGCTTAAAGTGGGAAGGAAGTGCAGGAGGGACTCAAATACCATAGAAATTTTGAGTGTTCCATGATTTTTTATAAAATGTAAAAACCATAAATTAACACAATTAAAACACATTAAATAATTATATAAGTCCTACCTATAACCTAACCGTTAGTGTGATAGAACCTTACAACAAAATATAATACGTATAAATACGTATTTATATATTATTGTCTTTAGAAAACTTTTGAAAACTCAAGATTTTTCTAAATGGGTGCATATAATAATAATAAAACAAATAATTATTATTTTATTACTTTGTTATTGAGCGTTCCAGCGAACTTTTTTAAGTAGTTGATTAAAAGGGACGCTTTTTTTGTGCTGTCAGAGGTAGGAGGACTGTGTCCCCTTGCGTTCTCCCTCACTTTAACCCCTGGTAAGACTCGCTTCGCACGAGGCCACTCAGCAGCGCCACTAAGAAGCGCTGCTCATTTATTTAGAAGCACGTTAGTGATGCTGCATAATTATTTTTATGTCGCGTTAGTAACACTATAATATTCTCTGTATAAAATTTTCCATACTACATGTCAACAGTCACGAAATGGACGTGAAAAATACTTTATTATTAGATATGCTATACTAATTACAGCCTGCCAGGCATTGCGTTTAGCAACTTTGTTAGCATAATGTACATGTATTATGAATTTTTTTAGTTTAAATGTTTCATATTTTTTTGTTTTTAAATTCAGATAAAAATAAAATATAAAACTTAATCTTATTACAAATTAATTATATACATTTTAAAACATAATTTATTAACCTACCAAATTTTTTATAAATGAATAGAAAATAAAGACCCAAATTTCAGATAGCCAAGGGAACAAATTGTATCATTGTCCACACAATCATTATTCAGTGATTATTAAAAACACAGTTTATCATCATTTTTATTTATTGTATAAAATTTTTTATTACAAATACCTATTCATCTTTAAGATTCCATATAGCCGGCCAGTTCTCTATTTCACTAATGAAATCTTCAGTGTTTATATTATCAATATTTTGACAATAATTGGACGCCATGATTTCAAAACACTGACTGATTACTGATTACTGATTAGTGATTTTATGACAATATTATTTTGTCATGAAAAATAATAAATTAATAATAACAGTATAATCCGTAAACAAACCCGCATTTTTCATACCTCTAACGTGCCACAGACGCGCCACAAACGCGCCACCGTTTTACCACAAAAATAGTCGCGTGGTTGCAGTTATGTGTGAAAGTTACAATTTAAAAATATTATTGTAATAGGTGACGCCACTTTTAGTCGCCGGGTTCTGCGGCGAAGGCAACTACTGCGACCGTTCGAAGCGCTTCTAATTTGTGGCTGTATCCGTGTGTGAAATCCTCCATTATAACCGTGGCTTTCCTCATTAGCAGCGCTTCTTACCGTCGTCCATACCGCGACGAGAAACGAAAATGACAAATATGGAATATGTAATAAAATTATACGTACGTTCAATATAGTTCTTCAGAATTATTATTATTTTAATTGGGTTAATCTTATCTTAATATTTATTGTGTCAAATCGTGAACACCTGGCACTCGCATTTATGATAAATTCTAAGTAAAGTCATTTGTAATAGACTAATAGGTTATACCCACGATTTAAGATACATAGGTTGGAACTCAGCCTATGAAAACATGACCGTTAAATCTACTGATGAAATCAGCTATTAAACTAATAACTAGCGCGACCCGCGGAATTATTTGTAACTAGAACAATATGATTAATAATAATTATTCAACTTTAAAAATTCCCCCGTTTTTCGCAAAAGGTATTTAAAGTGAAGTATAAACTATAGACTGAACACTGAAGTGTGAAAATGTGATTACTAATTATTAATAAAGTAAATAAATAAAACAAAACAAATTAACAATTTTATTAACAACATAATCCTTATACTAACTTTTAACCAATTTTGATAATTTTTTTTAGTTTTATTTTCCTTTTTACTATTTTGATTTTAAATATAACTTAATTGTCTCATACGCATAACTATATAATATGATAAAATGGTTGATAACATTTTAATTTTATGGTTCTGGTTGGTATATGAAAATGTTAACGGAATGTTTTGTTTGAAAATCTCTTCATAAGTGTTTTCAAGCACATTATTAGAATTAGCATGTATGGCAAAGCACTCTAGTTCTAGTTACAAATAATTCCGCTTGTCGCACTAGTCATTAGTTTAACAGCTGATTTCAACAGTAAATTTACCGGTCATGTTTTGGGATTGTTTTCATAGGCTGAGTTCCAACCTATGTATCTTAAATCGTGGTTATACCCAATTTTGTTTCTTTTTATCATATTTCCTCCTCCACGCCTAGGTATTTTGCATAATACCGGATTATCCATATTGCCGGTAAAATATATATATATATATATATATAATACTAATAATAATATTTAAACTCATAATAAAAATTTAAAAGAAAGAGGGATAGTGGAGATTTGTGTTTATCATATTAAAAACAAGTATGTCTATCAATTTTTTCTAGAGATCTAAATAATTAGTGCAGGCTAATTTTGATATCTACCTTGAAGCGGTACGGTCCCGGTGTCACCGTAGTCCGCGCTCTCAGTGGTGGATGAAAGGTTGGGTCCACTTGTCTGACCAATACAAATACATACCGATCTGATGAGGTGTCGTAGACGAGCAACGGCCCGTCCAGACTGTCGTTGTCGGTTAGCATGTCGGTGTGGCGGCGTGTTCGGCTTGACGGGCGGAGGCAAAAAGCTACACCCGAGACCCGACTCACCGTTTAGGTCGAGCAGCACCATTCGGTCGTCCCTCCGAGTCTCCATTCCATAGTTGGATTGGAGGTCTCGGTGTGTATTAGCGCACCGCCTAGGTTGGTGGCTGACTAGGAAGACAGATCGCGCCCGACATCGTTCGTACAGGTGTACGCACCATATCGGGCCGTGTCAACCTTGTCAATTTTATTTCATTATATAAGATTATGATTAAGTTAGTTAATAATTGAAAAATAAATGTACAATAAATTAAAATAGTGTAAACAAATCATTATATTTCAAAATAGAGAGATAAAATTATTATCTATCGTTTACGATTGGATGTGCTAGAATATGACCGATTTTAATTATAAAGAAAATATATTAACTTTTTTAAATATATACGAGAAAAAAATAATTTATAATTATTATTAATATTTTTAACACAATTACGATGTATTATATTTGTGTAGTAATGAACTATTATAAATATATATATATACTCGTATATATAAATATATATTTAGAATATAAAATTTTTTTAATAACTTGGTTTTCATTCTAGACCTAGGTAGTAACTATATAAAGTTTTTGAATAATATAAATGAACAAAATAAATAATTGATTTTGGGTTAATTATTATTTTTTATGATGTAATAATATTATAATAGTATTTATTTTTATAGTCGATAATTGCATAAGTACGTATATAAATTTAATATTGATATTTGTACTTATAAAGAAAACAATTAAAAAAAGAGCTTATACTCCTGCCGCACAGGATACAAGGTGGGCGGATCATAGCGTTTAATTTTACTTAGAATTTGAATGCAATGATAAACCATTGCATTCGAAAAAACGATTCTGAGCGAAGTTCAGTCAGATTCTGATAATTTCATAATAATTATTTCATAATTCAGATTTTTCATAATATTTTCGTTTAAACTAAAAATATTTACTTTAAACAGCTATAAAAAAAAATTGAGATTAGAGATTTTTCTAATATTTTAGTATGATGTTAAGTAATATGTAAGTATACTTCAGTAAAATTTTCAGACCCTAATACCAAAAATTGCTAATTATAAAACATTATATACGTAAAAACGAGAAATTTACGAAATATTCGAAGTCCTATATTTAGTAAAAAAATTTAAAAAACGGTTCCAAAATTTTACCACATATATATAATAGCTATGTGAACACCCAAAAAAATTTTCAAGTCTCTAACTTAAAAATTGCCCGAGTTATCGTGAAATATAGAAATTGAATTCGTCAAAATTTCATTTTTCGTAAAAAATGCCGTTTATTCGTCATTTTTTCGAAGTTTTTTCTACCGCATAGCGTCAATTTTGAGAAATTCAAAAAATGACCTAAGTAAAGTACCAAGTACATCCACTTTGCTACCGGAAACATACGTTATTCGTGAAAATCGGATCATTATTTCGGGTAGTATTTTTGTACACAGACATAAAAAAAAAAAAAAAATAAATAAAAAATAAATCACACATCATTGTAAAACCAATACATTCTTCGCTTCGCTCAGAATCTAAAATTAATGATTATAAAAAGCTTATTTTATATTTATATCAAATCCCCTATTTTGAATTTCGTTTTAGGAAAATATTTATTTAGGAAATTAGATATTTCGCCAAAAAGACATTTCGTCACTGACTATTCGCATGCGGAAAATATCGCTGTCGGCGTTGTTGATAGTTTTAAAAAATATATATTATAATTATTAAAAATATAATATATATTTAATTTTAAATTATAATGATATAATACAATACCTAATAATATAATTTTTATTTTCATTAATTCTATTAGGGAATATTAAAAATGAAATAATAAACATAACTCCTATTTATAAATTTTTATTTCAATTTTAAATATCAATATTGATATATTGTAATAGTAATTACTAAATACCGATTATTAGACATATTTTACATGGGTGATATTATTGTACCAGAGTGGTATAATTTACAAACTAATTAATGCGAAATCCTTTAAAATTTAAAATATTAAATTAAAATTCCAGCTTATTTTTATAGGCAATAGCTATTGCATAGATTACAATATAAAACAAATGTTAAATTATACCATTAAGTATTAATTATATACATTTATTGTATGTACTCTGTGGTTATATAATTTTTTTATCTCATTAATTTATTTATAGTATAGGTATTATATAATATCTTTTTAATATGGAGTTTAAACTCTGATATATAAAGACACAGAATTAGACACAGTTTTTCTTAATTTTAGTGTTTGATATACCTACGAATTGTTATTTGAATTAAATTTATTGTAGAATTTAAAGATTGGAAAGAAAAAGAAAAATTAGAAATACGTACAAAATATGTTTCTAACCTAAAGATTATATTTTGTTTCCGAATTAGTTTATGACTTTATACATATAATATTATTTATTTATTTTATAATTACACGGGCAATTGTCCTTTAGTATACATAATCAGTTGTACAACATTTAAAGTACGGGCTATTTGGATAATATTAAATTGTTAAATTATTTAAACATTAAGTTAACAAAGAAATACTTAAAATACTTAAATAATAATTACTAAAAATGAGGTCGACATTGGCACTCGCCGTTAGGCGCCTAATTGGTTCGTTTCTTAAATAATTTGTGGTGAAATGAGGGATATAGAAGGGAAAGGAGGTTCTTTTTACCCGCTGGGGTACCTTAAAACATAAAAGTGACATTGCACAAGGTGAGTCAATACTGCCATTCAATAGACCATTTATAAATTTAATTCCACCATTGCGCGCCTATGTTCAGATAAGGAGGAAAGACCAAGAAGATTACCTACTGGAGCATAATCATGTTGAGGACAAGGTATATTGAGTATGAAGCTGACAAAATGCAAAAATTTTCGCTGAACTTGCTCAAGCTGCATTGAGTCAATTGCAGTATAAGGATCCCATACTATACAACCATATTCAAGAATAGGTCTGACAACAGAACAGAATAATGCTTTCAGAGATACTCCTCTCTTAAAATCTTTACCCAATCGCATAATAAAATCAAGCGCTTTTAATGCTTTGCAACACAAAAATCTATATGTAACTTGGGGTCAAGATTATAATTAAATTTAAAGCCAAGATCCATAATTGAATTCAACTCGCGCGAAATATTTATTTTATTAATCTTATAGTTGAAATCAATTGGTAGTTGTATCCTATGATACGTAAAGACCTTACATTTGGATAGATTAAGTGATAAGCCTATTTTATTGGACCAAACAGTAAACCTATTGATGTCAGCTTGCAACTTCAGACAATCCTCAACTGAGCTATACTCATAAATAGTATTATGTCATCAGCAAAACATAGAAAACGGCAATGGTGCAGAACAATATGGACACAGTTAATAAATATTGAAAAAGGAACTGGAGACAGGTGATCCCCTATGGGGACACTAGATGAAGCTAGAAATATTTTAGATTTAATTCCAAATATCTGAACCTATTGATATCTATCAACGAGGTATGATCTAAACCAGGATACTAACGGCTCACCGAATCCATATTATTTAAGGACAAGAATAAGTCCACTGAGTCAAAGGTTTTCTTGAAGTCGCTATATATTACATGTACTTGGGATTGATTTTGATAAGCATTAAAGATATAGTTAGAAAATAGAAGATTACAAGTGGAAGCAGATCGACCCGGACTAAAACCGTGCTGCCCTTCCATTAGAATCTTGTTAGTTGGTCTTTGAATTCCATTAAGGATTAGTGCCTCAAATATTTTTGAAATATGAGATTGTATAGTTATTTTCCGATATTTCGAAATAACACTATGACACCCTGACTTAAAAACAGGTGGAATTGAGCTAAGTTTAAACACAGAAGGGAAAGAACCACTATCCCAAGAACGCCTAAATAAGATCCATAGAGAATATGCCAACATTTCTCTTAACTCATATAAAAATATACCAGAGAGGCCATCAGGACTAACAGAACCAACACCCCGTAGACTAGATAACTTATAGTAAACATCGTCAACACTAAAGCTTACGTTGTTAGGTAGATCAAAGGTATACCTAGTTGATCGATCGTGATGTCATCATTCTTAGTGCAATAAACCGATGAAAAGAATTCAGAGAATAAATTTACAATCGTAACCTCATCATTAAAGGACATAATTTTAGGTTTACTGTTATTGAAATGTTTATTTTTAATATATTTCAAAAATTCATAGGGTTTATCTTTTAGTTGTTTTTCGACATTAGCATTGCACTCACGATAATATTTTTAGATGTATATTTATATTTTGCCCAAAAATATGATAATTCCTTTTAATGAGACTTGTTAGACGACGATTTAAATTTAGCATGCATTTCTTTTTTACGATATAATATTCTTTTAAGCTCATTATTAAACCAAAGAGGGTAAGTGGATTCGTAAAATCTACATTGAGGAACAAAATCGATAACTGATTTATGTAAAGCATCATTAAAAATATTACTGGCTGTGTTAACATCATGCGGGAGAAATGTGGCATACCAACCGAATGATGAGATAAATTTGCGAATATTACTATAATTAGCTTTACGGAAGTTGAAGAATAATTGACTGCGATCAGAACTAGGTTAAGAAATATAAGTGGTTATTTGTAAATTTAATGCAGGGTGATATTTGTCGATAGGCACAGGTAGTTTATATGATTTATCAACACTTAATTGTTTTATAGAGCAAAAAATTAAATCCAAGATAGAATTAGACGAATTACGCACATCATAGAATTGGAAAAACTCGTTTGTAGCGAATGATTCAGCGATACAAGGCGCGCGACGTGTTAAGGAATAAGAATTAAACAAACCATTATCATTATTGTCTCAAGATATGGCAGGGAGATTATTATCTCCAAAAATGATATAAATGTGACCAGGATATCTTACTAACATCGATTCAACGACACTTATGTGTGATTAATAAACATTTAGAGAGGATAGTGGAGGTATATAGAACCCACCAATAATATAGTTCAAAGTACCAATAGAAAAACGAACAAAGACATGTTCAACACCCAGTTGATCAATTAGTATAGGGTAAGACTGTAAGAGGGAATACTTTTACGAATGTCAATATATGGTATTCGTTCCTAATCAATAATCATCCATTATGTTTTAAGAATGAGTACATTTGAATACTTGATCGGTCCGTGCGGAGTTAAATGAATCTTAGTATACAAGTGTAACGTGTAATTGAAAAAAAAAATTGTACCGATTGTACCGATGTAACGAGTATTTTGGAATCGGTACTTTATTGTAACTGTACCGATTGGAACGATAATTCATATGATATGTAACACCGTTGCAATAGTATACGGGTATGAGCCGAAAAAGGGTAAAGTACGATACATTCAAAACCTATATATATATATATATATTATTTTATACCTACCAAATACGTGACATTGCATTTTAATAAAGTGCATTTTTTAATACAAAAATCATAATAATCTTATTTTTTATTATTAACATTTACATGATCTTTTATTTAACATGTATATTTAATAATTTTTATTATATATTTATATAATATATTTAATTATTTACAATTAACTATTACAAAACTTGTAGTCACAATGAGCTTTAAGCTCCCGTCGCCCTCTATCGGTCCATCGTTGCGTCTGTCGGTCCATGATGCGTCAATGTCGATGTCAATGTCTTTCACTAAATTCAGTTACCACAACCAGTGTTTGAAGTGGAGAAAATAAAGAAGAGGGACTATCAGACTTTCAAAAAAATTAGCGTCCCCTAATAGGTTTAAGTACATGATTCATAGGGGATTTAATAATAAGTAGGGGTACGCTCAAAAAAATAAAAAAATAAGTACCGCCCCCCAACAACACAAAACAAGAACTGACTACAACCGCATATAAACTTATTGTTACTTATATTTGTAACAAATCGTTGATTTCAAAAGAAAATTTAAAAAAAAAGTACCCACTTGTAATAAACTAATAAACACATATACTCGCATATTTTATTTACTTATCAATCACATTAATTTTATAAAAAAAACAAAAAAAAATGTTATACGGAATACTATTATTTATTCTAAATAATTATTAATTGTCTGTTAATGTAGGAGAATTAAATGAATTTGGATTCAAAGGTTAGTATATTATCATTTATTATATTTTAATAAATAGAAAATAAAAAACAATTTTTGAACAATTTAATTAATCGAATAACCAATATTATTATAGTGAATATTTATAAATTTTCATTTTGGAAATCGAACATTATGGTTGTTTATTAGAAGATCTATAAATTACTAGAAAACATTTAATCATATTAAAATTTTTTCCAAGATTACTATATTAAATAGTTCTGTCAGAATAATATTATTATCCACAGATCCGAAAAAAAAATTGTTGAAATTATTTTATACCATAAATATGCAATATAAAAAAAAATCAAGGGAAGGGATACAGGTGTGCAATTATAGTGTTTAATTTTAATTATAATTTGAATGCAATGGCAAACCATTTCATTCGAAAAAACGATTCTGAGCGAAGTTCCGTCATATAATGCCGTTTTTTCGTCATTTTTTTTCATAACATTTTCGATGTACTAAAAATATCAAATTTAAACAGCTATAAAAAAAATTGAGACTAGGGATTTTTATGTAAATAAAAAAAATACTTCAGTAAAATTATCAGACCTTGATGCCAAAAATTGTCAATTTTATCAAACATATACGTAAAAAGGAAAATTTTACGAAATATTCAAAGTCCAATATTTTGTAGAAAAATGAACGTAATACGGTACCAAAATTTTACCACATATTAATATATGGTAACTTATATAAATACCCAATAAAAATTTTAAGTCTTTAACTTCAAAATTGCCTAAGTTATCGTAAAATATTGAAATCGAATTCGTCGAAATTTCAGTTTTCATGCAAAATACAAATAAACTTTTTCTTCAATTTGCCCTCTAGCTAATTCTAGAGAATTGGAAAAAATCACCTAACAATATTTTGTATATATAACCGAATGGTTCATTAATTCTCATTATAGACCTTAGCCTTTGATCAATAATCTATGATCTGCGATATGAATATATGATCAACCCCAGGGAGGTGCTCAAAGAAATATTATAAGATTTACGATGGAAATTTCTGTTTAAATAGATGGTTGGCGGTTGCTATTAGTTACAATAATATTATTTAGGTTGCTATTAGTAACAATAATAATATTATTACTTTGGTTGCTATTAGTAACAATAATATTTATATTATCACTATGGTTACTATTATAAACAAATTTATCCGATGAATCAAATTCGTCGAAGGAAAAATGTTCTTTTTTCGTTATTTTTTCGTCCTTTTTCTGTGTGACATGAGGTCAATTTTGGGAAATTCGAAAAATGACCTTTATAAAGTACAAACTACATCCAATTTGCAATCGAAAACATATAAGTATATAACATTCGTGAAAATCGGGCATTATTTCGGGTAGTAAAATTGTCTTCATAATTAAAAAAAAAAAAAATAAAAATAAAAGACACACATCATTGTAAAACCAATACATTCTTCGCTAATATACGATTAGATTATATTTTATTTTATTAAAACTCAAAATTCTTAAATATAATTTGATAGAAATATAAAACATTGTTTTTTTTTATTCATCCAAAACGTAATCCTGTTGTACAGTATGATCAGTTAACAATAGAAATTAAATTATGTAATTAATATATTAATATTCTAAGGACATATATTTATCTAAAATATAAATATTTTATGTTGTATATTAAAATTTGTATTTTAGCCCTATTTTAAAATTGTACACTTTTACTCTTTAATAAAATTATCGTGGGTAATCAAAATTACTATTCAGATCTTATTCGTATGTCGTGCACTTGTGCATAACTGCACAATTGTCTCACGTTAAATATATTTAAGTGAAAATGGATAAGGCTAAACGAATTTAAAAATGAGGTAATATGAGTATATGACTCATAAATTTTAAAAAGATATTATGAAAATACTTAAATAGTAGACAGGTTGATAGTATGGAGGACAAGCAACAGTTATTGACTTATTGTATCATGTTATAACAAAAATTGAAAAGCAATGATAAATCACATTGGCGCAACTATGAGGAGGTTCTTTGGTCAGGCGGGTAGCCAGGGGGGTGTTACCGTGTTATAACTACTTATGTCTTATAAAAGTAAGGATTCATAATAAACTGTCATGTACCTATATATTACTTTATGTAATATATCTTTAGAGATTTTACTTCATGTAAATAAGTAAATTGAAAATAGGGTAGGCACTGTAAGTAAATTATACTTAAATATAATAGATTATAATTATTACCTACATAAAATCATTACCATTTCACATCCTCTTTTAAAGTTTGTAAAATATTACATTATTATAATTAATTTTGTATATTTATTTAGATTATGGGTCTGAAAATATTAGAGATCATATTGGTAGCATTACATTTGCATTAAAAATATTAAGTAAGTAATTTTAATTTATTTACAAATATTACCTTTTTAGTATAATGTATTATGGCATACAATAATTATAAAACTAAGTGAGTGATCTAAGAATAGAATAACATGATACGTAACACAGTAAAAGTATAAAAGTATAAAGGGCACCCTAGCAGTTTATCTGACATGTTTAATCATATATCAATATTTTGAAAGTTAATTGCAAGTAATTACAAATATATTTTTTTAATTTTCATGCAGTGCATACTTGAAAAAAAAAAACAATAATAGAGCAAACTTTGTGCAACTAATTCACTTTTTCCTAGAGGATCTAAAATTGCACTTACAGGATTTATCTCGATTTTAAAGTAATTGCAATTTTAATTTTGAAAGTTGCAAATTATCCATTATCTTTTAAATACTATTTATGAAATTGGCATATATCTGGTGGGTCGAAAATGGTGCCCACAGTTCATAGATCAGTTTTGATTAAAAAGTAATTACATGTATAATTTTGGAATATACAAAACAAATTATTCCTTATTCGTTAAAACTCGTTTCTAAGTAAAAAAAAATTATGAATTAGTTTTTTGAAAATGCGAAAATTAAACATATATGCTGAAGTATAACTTGTAGTATTGGTAATATTATATTATTGTTTTTCATTTTATGAAGTAAATTAAATTTTGAAATCGTGATCACAAATTTGTCAATTGTCTTATCTCTTCACTCTTAAGTATAAAATTCAAGTGCAATATTTATCTAAATCCAACAACTAATATTTATTATATTATGCCAATTTCTAATAATGAAAAAACTGATGCATTAAAATTTCTTTAGTAATATTATTATTTAAAATCATCAATGTTATTTGAATTAAGATAACGTTCTAGCCTATGTATCTTAACTATATTTTATAGCAAACACTATACTTGGAAGAATAACTGGTATGTTAATAATTATTATTATTTTTTATTTTTTTATTTATTATTAAATCTATTTAGGTATTAGATCAAAAATTATTGAAATAGTACATACACAGTGGAAGAGCCTATATAAATAATTGAAAATTGACATAACATATAATGTAAGATTATTAAATATTATGCTTTTATACTAATATGTTTTTAGATTTTCAAATGGGCTACTTTCAATATTTAAGAAGAGAATCTGAACGAGGAGGTTTATTACGTATGTTATAATATATATATATATATTTTTTTTTTAATGATTAAAGAGAAATTATTATTACTTTTTATTTTTTATTTTTATTAAGTTGATTATGGAACTTTACAAGGACCAGGAAAGTATTGTTGTATGACAAGTATGTAAATATATGTTGAAATTTTTATGTAAAATAATAAAATAAATTGTCTTTTAAATATAAATTAAATGCTTTTGTGTATTATATACTTTTATAGTTATTCTTATTAGTTATATAAATCCATTATAACTACGCATATTGTATCTACTTATTTAATACATGTTATTATTATGTTAGGATTAGCATATACAAGTGTTAAATTTGAATAGAGAAAATACATATTTCAAAAGAGCTAATACTCCTGCGGCAGGGATATAGGTGTGAAAATCATAGTGTTTGATTTTAATTAGATAGAACAATAATTGGAGTATCAGCTCTTATAGATTCTGAGCAAAGCGAAGAATGTAGGTATTGATTTTACAATGATGTGTGGTTTGTTTTTTTAAGTCTGAAAAGTTGGAAAGTGGATATAGTTGGTAAAATCTAAAAATTGACCCTAAGCGGTAGAAAAAACGACGAAATAATGTCAAAAAACGGCATTTTTCACGAAAATTTAAATTTTGACGAATTCAATTTCAATATTTCACGATAACTCAGGCAATTTTGAAGATAGACACTTGAAAATTTTTTGGGGTGTTCACATAGCTACTATATATATGTGGTAAAAAACCGTTTGGTTAATTTTTCTATAAAATATAGGACATTGAATATTTCGTAAAATTCTCGTTTTTATGTATTTAACGTTTGATAAAATTGGCAATTTTAGGCATTTAGGTCTTTAGATCGTTTTTGAATTTTTTTAAATTGACCCTATACGGTAGAAAAAACGACGAAAAGTGAAATTTCGAGGAATTCGATTTCAATATTTGACGATAACTCAAAATTAAAATTTTGTAGTTAGAGACTAGAAAATTGTATAGGGGGTTTATTTATTTTTTATATGTGTACCTATATGAATCCTATATGTGTGATAAAATTTTGTGTTTTAAATATTTCATAAATATTCATAAATCAATTTATCATTGCATAAAATTATACACTATGATTTGCCATGCGGCAGGAGTATCAGCTCGTCTTTTTTATACTTTAAACAGCTATATATAATCGTAAATGTAATAATTCACAATTAATTCGAACTGAGTTAAGTAAAATGCATTTAAGCTTAATAAAATTTTCAAAATTTTTTGTCAATTTTATTTTACATTATTGTAAAATATTGTAATATAATAAGAAAAATCCATATAAATACTTTAAATTTTGATTTTACTGAAATCTTAACTTTAAACACCTATAAAAAAAATGGAGCCTTGAGATTTTCCTAATGTTTTGGAAATCTGTTAGGATATATTTCAACATATTTGGAAAATTTTCAAACATTTTCCAAATTTTTTGTCCTTTCTTTTTTATTTTAAAAGTTTTAGGAAATAATAAGAAGAATATTCGTATAGATTTGAAGATTTTCGTTTAAACCAAAAATATCAACTTTAGACTTGGGATTTTTCTTATATTTTGATATGATGATAAGTAATATGTGTTTACTGGTCTTAGCGAACCCGGGTTTCCTAGCTCTCCCTTTCCAGGGTATGGAAGGTTGATCGCAGGGCTAACCACCCTGCATTATAAAACCTACTGTTAAGAAACCACCAACATTGCCTCGGATAATTACTGGATCACCTGGGATATTGAACCGAAACGTAAAATGGAATCATAAGGAGATTAAGATTGCGACATGGAACATTTTGAGTTCATATAGAGCAGGAGCGTGTCAGAATCTAGTAAATACACTGAAAGATTACAATGTAAAAATTGCAGCATTGCAAGAAATAAGATGGACAGGAACTGGACAGATTAAATTGAAACATTATGTTATATATTATAAAGGACTGAACGATACACACCAGTTTTGAATAGGTTTCGCTGTACATAAAGATTTTCTGTCCTCTGTTAGAGAATTTAACCCAATATCTGAACGCATATGTACTATTAAATTAAATACAAAGCCCATGAATATATTCATTATATATGTACACGCACCTACTGAAGACAATGAAGAAACAGATAAGGACAAATTCTATAAAGATTTAACTAGAATTTATGATGTAGCATCAGGGAACACAATCAAAATTATAGTGGGGGGCTGCAATGCTAAATTGGGAAAGGAAGCAACATTCACACCAACAATTGGAAGGTATAGTGCACATGAGAGAAGTAATAACAACGGACAAAGACTCATAAGCTTTGACATATCCAAGAGAATAGCACAACCTTTCTACATAAGAATATTCATAAATTCACCTGGAAATCGCCAGATGGACGGATAGCGAATAATTGACCACATAGTTATTGATATAATATTTAGATCCAGCATATCAGATGTGAGGAGTTACCAGGGGGCAGACTGCGACACGGATCATTTTATAGTCATCTCCAGCTTTAAGCTAAAATTGAAGAAAAACATACTCGGCTAGAAGAGAAGCATCGAAATTCAACATAGAAAACATCAAAGACGATGAAGAATAAGAGAAGTATATCCAATCAGTTAAAAAGAGTTATGTAAGAGACGAGAAGACCATACCGTATATATTTGGAACATAGTCATTAAAATAGCCGCAAAAAACACGTTTGGAGAGTTAAAAAATCAGACTATACCATGGTATAATACTATATGTAAAAACGCAGTTCAAAAACGCAACGAATCAAGGCTAAGTTATTTCAGACTCCAAACACAATAGACAAAGGAAACCTTCGAACAAGAGGGGGAGTGCAAAGGCATCATACAAAAAGAAAAAAGATCATATATTAATGACATAATACGCAGTACTGAACAAGACTACCACAAGGAAAAATAAGACAATTTTTTAAAATGATTAGAAGATACAAGACATTTAATCCAAGCCTGAAAGCTGTTAGAGATAAGAACAATAAAACAATTTTGATGGAGCCGCAAGAGAAGATAACTAGATGGCGTGAGTATTTTGAAGAACTGCTAAACAGTGAATTACCAGAAGTGCCAATACCAGAGTGGACCAATGTTGATGTAAGAGTAGATGACTTATCTTTGGTAGAAACTACAAGAGCCATAAATAGGCTAAAGTATTGGAAATCTCCAGGGTCTGATGGGTGACTGGAAGAGTTACTTAAGTACGGGGGGGGGAAGAATACACAAGATTATACATGAGATCTATAGCAAAGTATGGGAAACAGAAGTTTTGCAAATGAATGGAAAAAAGCCATAGTGATCCCTCTATATAAGAAAGGTGACAAACTCCACTGCAACAACTACAGAGGGATATTAAACTCCATTGAACTCTGCATATAAAGTGTTTTCTAAAATGTTGCTAAAACGCCTTGAACCAAGAGCGGACAGATGCATAGGAGAATACCAGGGTGGCTTCCGTAAGGGTAAGTCGACAATTGATCAGCTTACAATAGTTGGACAGTTAGTGAAGAAAAAATACGAGTTTAGACAAAATATATGGCAAGTGTTTGTCGACTTTAAAAAAGTATACGATAGCATACACCGCGATAGTCTTTACAATATTATGCACGAATTTGGTTTTACGAGTAAACTTATTTCCTTAACAAAATTGTGCATGAATAACACGAAGTATCAAGTGAGAGTTGACCAGACTTTGTCTGAGAAGTTCAAAGTTATAACTGGCTTGAAACAAGGAGACGCGAATTCGCCGCTGATGTTTAATATAGCACTAGAGAAAATAATACGCTATGTCAAAAATAACAACTTGGGAACAACATGGGTGCCACACAAATTGATGTACAGGGATTTGTTGACAATTTAAACCTAATAGGAGATAATATGGAAGTAGTTGCACAGAATATAAACACACTCGTAGAAAGAGCAAAATCAGTAGGCTTAAGAATAAACCAAGATAAAACGAAAGTGATGGAAATACTGCCCAACAGGAAAGAAAATGTGGTTATCAATGATTATGTTTTCGAGAAAGTTAAAGAGTTCAATTATCTAGGAACAACTGTCACTAACAATAATGACTGGAGCTGTGAAGTCTTAAGTCGTGTACGCAAGGCAGAGAGGACATATTTTGCACTACATAAATTTTTTAAGTAGGTAAAATCTATTCTCTAGAAGAACTAAGATTAGACTCTACATGACCATAATAAGATCAACGGTAACTTAAGGATGTGAAATATGGCCCATCACTACATAATTAGGAAAAAAGCTGTTAGTCTTTGAAAATAAAATACTGAGGAAGATTTGTGGTCCAGTGTTTGATAGTGAGCAAAACGTATGGCGTAGAAGAAAAAATACTGAGCTAAGAGAAATAACGGAAATGCCAGTATTAACAAGGTACATTAAGTGCAAAAGACTCAAGTGGCTTGGTCATACTATGCGAAAAGTAGAAACTAATATGACAAAAGCAGCAATCGAATGGCAACCAACCGAGAAAAGACCAAGAGGTAGGTCTAAAAAGCGTTGGATGGATGGAATAAGAAAAGATTTGGAAACACTTAAAGTAATGGTTGGGGAACAATGACGGTGGCAGCCAAAATTCTTACAGAATTGTAAAGCCAAGAAAAGAGAGAGTATATGTAAGTATACTTCAGAAAAATTTGTAGACCTTATTGGCAAAAATTACTAATTTTATCAAATATTATATATATATTATATAAAAACGAAAATTTTACGAAATATTCAATATCCCCTATATTTGCAGGAGAATAATTATCCTAATGGTTCCAATATTCATCTCTTATTTATGTAGTAACTATGTGAACAATTAATGAAATTTTCAATTCTCTAACTTTAAAATTTCTTGAGTAATCGTGAAATATTGAATCGAATTCGTCGAAATTTCAGCTTTCGTGAAAAATATCGTTTTCCGTCGTTTTTTCATCTTTTCTTTTATCGCATAGGGTCCATTTTTAGAAATTTGAAAAATGACTTTTACAAAGTATCAACTATATCCACTTTCCAATAGGAAACATATGCTTTACTTGAAATCAAAGCATTATTTCGGGGAATTAAAGTGTCTATAGCCATAAAAAGAAAAAAAAGGCACCTATAATTTTAAAACCAATACATTCTTCATTTCGCTCATAATCTAATAATTATATAAAATATTTAATAATATTCTATCTTGTTTTAGTTGTACTTAGTAAGTTTATATATTATTTATTAGTACCTACATACATTTCTATTTATTACTATACTATGTAAATATGTAATAAACAGAGTAATATGCGTACAAAAATAATGAATATATTATATTGATAGTAATGATTGTAGATATGTACTCCTAGAATTTTCTGATATGATTTCTTATTTAAATTTATCTGATATTAAGATTTGTATTTCTTGATAATAATTCGCTTTTATAAAAACTATATAAAGCTTTTTTAGTTGGTAATTAATTTTTATTTGTTCTGTAAATAGAAATATTATTCAATATAGGTTTTACATGTAAGTAATTATTTGGAAAAATTAAAATGATTGTTAAAGAATTTACTCGTATTAAACTAAAAAATATAATTGATAATATCATATATATATATATTGATAATATGATTTTATGCATAATATTAAATTAAGATAATAATATTAGAATAAGATATGCACATTATTTATGTATTTTAATAAAATATATTTAAATTGCAGATGCTGAGAATCATAATAATTATAGAATGTTGCATAGTGCGTTATAATAAATTGATTCAATATTAGTATATTACTATATAGTGTCATTAATTATTTATATTTAAGTAATAATACGAATAAACATACAAAATATATATTAAATATATAAGAACAAATATTTATAAATTATTATAAGTGAATAAAAATAAATAATAAGTTATATACTAAAATATAAAATAATAAAATAATCTTTACTTTTTGTGCTTAAAATATAGGTATTCTAACTTTTCAGTTGCGATCTGATTTGAATAATCGTAAGGTTTATATGTGTATTTATATAATGTTATTAAAATTGATAAATGTTCAACTATTTGTCTACTCATAAAACAAACTGATAATATTTATAGTTAATATCCATAAAATTACTGATTATAATTTTAGATTCTGAGTGAATGGAATTTTTTATTTTGTATCTAAAATCGTAAACACATTTATTTACTATACCAATAATAATGGTCTGACTACCACAAATAGAGTATATTTCCAAATTCCAATAGAGTATCACGTCTAATTGGTAATTTATTTAGGCCATATTTTTAATTTCTATACTGCGATATTCTTGAAATTTGAAATTTTGACCAAATCGGTTTTAATATTTTATGATAACACAAGAAATATTGAATTTATATTTTAGAAAATTTCTTTGGATAGGTATTCATATATGTGTATATATATTTTACATTATTAAGAAATATTAGAACTTTTATGTTGAATTTAAGTGAGAAAATTTACTTAATTTTTTTCTATAATATTTGACAAAATTAGCAATTTTAAATTTAACGGTTTGGAAATTGCATAGAAGCTACACAAAAAATTATTTAGTGTAAAATAACAGTTTTAAAATATTTTAATAATATCTAGTTTCAATTTTTATTTTTTTTAAAAAAAATGAAATTTTAAGTGTAATCGAAAATCTATAATATTTTATATGTATTCTTATAATTATTATTCAATATTTCAATATTTTTTTAATAATTTAATAAAATTGGTTAATTTGGGTTTTATGGTATAAATATGTTCATAATTCTTATAATGTTAACCTTAGTTTTAAAGTATTGTGTGTTTATCTGAAGGCAATTTACTACCCGAAATAATGCTCCGATTTTCACGAACAGCATATGTTTCCGGTTGGAAAGTGGATGTAGTTGGTACTTTATTTTGGTAATTTTTCGAATTTTTTAAACTTGACCATATGTGGTAGAAAAAACGACAAAAAAGAACGAAAAAATTGCATTTTTCACGAAAGATAAAATTTCAACGAATTCAAATTCAATATATAATGATAAATCGGGCAATTTTATCGGTATAATATACATGTGGTAAAATTTGGAACCGTTACGTTCATTTTTCTACAAAATGTAGGACTTGTGGCGAGCGCCGGGAACGTTCTGGGATGCTCGCGCCGCGCGGCAG
>JAIUCT010000028.1:67130-101638 GCA_021307375.1 Tetraneura akinire
AATAATAATAATAATAATAATAATAATAATAATAATAATAATAATAAGAATAATAATAATAATAATAATAACAATAACAATAATAACAATAATAACAATAACAATAACAATAATAACAATAACAATAACAATAACAGTAACAATGACAATAACAATGACAATGACAATGACAATGATAATAATAATAATAATAAAAGGACGATGACAATAATAATGATGATAGTTATAATAATAATATTAATAAAGTATTAATATTTATTATATATTAATGTAGTGTATCTCGTGTATATAGTTTATTTTTATTTTCATTCGATTTTGTTTAAACACACTTTTGCGATTTATGCTTAAAATTTATTTTTTGTTATACTCGTATTAATATTTTTTTTTTTCAGGGTTTGATCCATATTTAATGGAAGACTGGATTCAATCAAGAAGTAAATACTAGTATATAAAAAATTACAAGAAATATGGACATATCGGACATATCTATATTTACATTTAATTCTTTGCAAATATTTAATATTATTGAGATACATATATGTAGGCTATAAGTAATATGTTATTTACATTGATATATAATATATGTTACCGGCAATATAATATGTATAATTCCGGCATTATATATAATGCCGATCGATTTTAGTCAAAGAATTAAAAAATATAATTTTAGCATAAAATGCCTAGGCATTTTATAGAATGACTCAGTGGCGTAGTTACGGTGGGGGGGGGTGTAAGGGGTTTCCACCCCCCCCAGAATTTTTTTTAAAGATATTTAATTATTACGTAGGTACCCAACATATTATAACAAAATGATATTTTTATTTTACTATGGTTACGTACCTATATCATAAAAATTGATTAATAAAATAATTTTCGTTAAATACGGGATATAATTTTCTATAATCACGCCCATAATATCATTCTAGATAATATATTAATAATGAAGCAATATTATTAAATTCAGTTTAATCATATATTTATATTTGTAACATTAGCCCTTGTATCTCGGCATTGATTATGGATTTACGCCCATTTAGTACAAGAAAAATTAACTAAAATTTAATTACATAATTTAGTCAAATAGTGAGTTTGATCTTTTAAGGCTCATTAAGCCACATATTAAATAAATAATTACAGCTTAAATCATAAATTGATATATATACTCGTAATATATATTATTATATTTAGGATCTAAAAATTAAATAATAATTTCTTTTAAGTATAAACATAAATTACATAATAATTAAGTAGGATGCGAATAAGCAATATTATATATTTTCCTCAATTTTCAAATTTGCTTATTTTAATACTCGTAAGTGTGATGAGCTTATTATTATTTATTGCGTCTAGACAATTATTTCTATTTAAATTTTATTTAATAATATTTAAAACCAATTTTAAAATTAAATTAACTAGGTAATTAAAAATATTAACAATCTGTTTACCTATATTTTTTAGTTTGTGATGGTTATATGTAATAACATTGTTAAATGTTAATATTTGTCAGTGAGTAGAAAATTATTTGGTTAAATCTAAATTAGCTGAAATAAAATATAAACCTTAAAGTTGGTCATTATTACTATAAATTATTGTCATACAAATCAATATATGGTTTAATTTAATTTTTTTTAAAATATATTTTAATTAAAATAGTAAGGATAGATCATCCTATTATTTTTAAAATCATGATATATTGTATAATTAGTTATGGATAACTGTGTTAGAGTTAACTTGCTCAATATAATTTTATAATACCTATATCAGGGGTGGCGAACCTATGGCACGCGTGCCAGAAGTGGCACGTTGACCAATTTTCAGTGACACGCCAAATTTCAAAACTTTAAAAAATATTATTTATCTTAAAAAAAAATATATTTTAAAACTTTAGTATGAGAAATTTTAAGAATCATATTATAAGTTTTTATTTGTTTAATAATAAGTAAGAAAATGTGTTTCCAAAATTTTATAATAAATAATGATTATGGTTTTAATAATATGTATTTTAGTAAAATTCATTTTTTTTTTTTTTGGCACGCGAGCATATTTCAAAAAATTTGATTTTAAATTTTGGCACTTGACCCAAAAAAGGTTCGCCACCCCTGACCTATATGCTATATTACATTTCTATATGCGATAAATAATCAAAATAATATCATAATTTTAAAAAGATTTAGTGACTAAGAAAAATATTTATATATTTTTTTTATTCCTGTTTTATGATAGCAAAAACTATAATATGTTGAATTGTACTTATTATATTTTTTTATATTATTTAAATCCTTTTTCCACGATCCTACAAAATTGGATTTTGACCACACTTCAATTTAGAAAAATTTTTTTTTAATAATAGCTATGTTATAATGGCACTTTTATATTCTGAGCGAAGTAAATAAGCGAGGTAATTAAAGTGATTCAATTATCACGAATAGGGCATGTTTTCATTATGGAATTTGATTTTGTTGTATTTTGTTTTAGTCGAATTAGAAAAAAACAATTGTAAATTAACAGGAAACGGTAAAATTCGCGGATACTATAAATATATTGAAAAAAAATATATTGATTTTAATTATAAATATAGAACCAACATAGGAAAATACTAATAAATTCTAATTTTTTTTCAATAATGTTTAATTAAATTTAAAATTTAAAATTTTCTGTTATTATTTTTATTATATACAATATAAGTATTGTTATAATGAATTACAGTTAAAGATTTTGGTTACTGGTTATTAATATGATAAACAGTCAATGAAATATATGTTTTATGTTATGACTGATGTTGTCTTAATAGTTTTCTTTTGTAGTAAGAATAATTATCATATAATTATGGAAAGACTAGAAAATTGAAGGGAAGTACTCGTAGTTTTAGTTATCTTGATTTTACTAATTTTATGAGTGTAATGTAGAATGTAGTATACCTAATAATTTTTAATAGTTTTAAGTCCTGAAAATTATTTGACAATTCACATTTACAGTTTATATATTATGCAAAATACAATTTTGGAACAGATATTTTGATTTTCTAATGCGAATAATATTATCATTAATATACAGGTATCTGCACAGTACCTATTATAATAATTAATATCTATATCTTACTGAATTGTGGTCACAATCGTCGTTCCGAATAGAATGATTTTTATTGTTGCAATCAAATTTTAATTATAATGTAACCTAACCTAACCTATATTTATTGTGATTAACAGCTTAATGATGATAAAATTAATTAAATATAAATAAATAATTTTAAAAGGAATTAAATAGTTAATTAATTAATTAAATTAATTTATGACTAAATTATTAATTTATAGGTATTTGTAAAATATATTAAAAGTTGTTAATTATTTAAACAAATTAAATATTATTTATTGTAGTAATACCAATGGCGTACGCAGGGGGGTGGCTAAGGGGGCTTAAGCCTCCCCCATTGGCCGTATTATATATTACGTATTTTTATTTTATCTGTAAAAAAAATATTGATTGTTTTGTTAGGTAAATGTTTGTATAAATATAAATGAAAAGTAAAATGTATTTTGTGATATAGACTAAAATATTTCTATTACCATGATAATGTCAATTGTTATTTTTTATTATGGATCCTACAAAAATATACCTAAACGTTGCTACCATGTTTAGCACGTTTGGTATCGCTATTGCCTATGGCTATGGACATTTGCTCGAACGAACAAGCTCAGTCCATGTCGCAAATATATTCAGTATCGGACACCGGTGTCGGGTGTACTATGGAAGTATGGAAAATGCGCGATCACACGTTACACTAACCACTAACGCAACGTCATGCGACATGCACAATGGTATTCTATGGCAACAATATATTCATCGTACTTGATAAAGTTTCGTTCCTAACATCAGTTTTTCTTGTTTTTCTTGTCAAATATCAACCAATAATAATATCGTAATCGTTATCGTTTTCAATTTGTTTTTCTACAGTAATCTGTTATTTTTTGTTTAAATTTATACACTTTAATGGTGAATCTGAATCTTTTGTTTTGTTTATATATTTATTATAACTATACTTATTTTTATTATGTCTAATAAACGTTCAAATTCAAATGTTTTTCCAATTTTTAACTTGAAAAAAAAAAAATTAAACTACTACCTTATTTACCTTATTAGTTTTTGTTTGTAGGTATGTATATAATCATCACTTTATAATAGTTTATATTCATTACCTACATTTTACAGCCCCCCTTTTAGAAATCCTGCGTACGCCACTGAGTAGTACTATATAATATAGTAGTTGTTTAGCACTGATGATTGGTCTACGAAATGCGTATTTGTTAAAATAAAAACACATTTTTTGTAGAAATTGGGTTTCTTTATTTTTAATTAAAAAAAAATAATAATAATATTAAACAAATACTTTTCATTACTGCTAGCATAACAATATTATATATTTTTTTTTAAATATAATGTGTTTAATTATTATATATTTATAAATTGACAATAAATTTTAATTATGTATTTTTAAATTTCAGATTATAAGTTAAAGGAAATTTAAGAATATGATTATATTATATAATACAACTTGTTTGTTAGTTAAAATTTAAAAAAATATTTGATTATATTTATTATTTGTATTACTTAATTTAATTTTATGATAAAATGCTTTTAAAATATATACATATATAAACCTATATAAATATATAATATTTATTGAGATTATTTACAAAGTTTTTTTTATAATATTGAAATAATTAAAACAAAAGGAAATGATAATTGTTGTGAATATTGTGATAGGATATTGAATTATTGACAATTGACGCGGTCCGCGGTAGAGGTCGTTCAAAACACCTCTTCCGTGGGCCCGCGTCGTAACTTCTCTTGTCAACCGCAAGCACGCGATGGGTGACATCAGTGTAACGCCGCACTCACCTACTCTACCATGTGCCAGGAGTTGCAAAGAATTTGCACATGTGTGCAAATCATAGCGTATAATTTTAATTAGAATTTTAATTTTAGTGCAATAATAAACCATTGCATTCGAAAAAACGATTTTGAGCGAAGTTCAGTCAGATAATGTAGGTATTTATTAAAATTTTGACATATTTTATTAAATATTTAAAACGCAAAATTTTATCACACATATCGTACATAAATGAACACCCTATGTCCCTATACAATTTTCAAGTCTTTAAGTTCTATAAAAATGCTCATAAAATCCCTTGTCACCTAAAGACTATATCTGACAGAACTTCGTTCAAAATAATTTTTAAAAATGCGATGGTTTATCATTGCATTCAAATTCTAATTAAAATTAAACGCTATGATTTGCACACCTGTATCCTATGCGGCAGGAGTAATAGCTCTTCTTTCTGATACTTTAAACAGCTATAAAAAATAACCGCAAATGTAATATTTTATAATTAATTGTAACTGAGTTAAGTAAAATTTATTTCAGCTTAAATTTTCTTGCATAAATAACTTATTCAAATTACCTAATCTAACCGAATTGCATGCGCGATTTTTTTTATGTAGGATAGAATTGCGTATATGTTTTTTTCGATACAGGTCCGAATTGCGTGGTCATTTTAAAACGATGGCATTCAGTTTACAATTTTATTTTTATTATTATCATTTAATTTAAAATAACTTTTGCACATAAAAATGGGTAAAATGTGTTTCGTACACGCCCATTACTGTAAATTATTATTTAAAAACTTTTAAAAGTTGAATTTATATTCATCTATTATTATTAATTTTTTATTTTTTTCACTGTACATTATATTATTTTGTGAAGCTATTTTCACTGTTTATACACAACTGATTGTATTAACGAATTTTGTAAAAATAGTCCAGTCATTGAACATATCGCTGCATTCGGTGGCGCATTTAAGGAGCGAAAATGCCCAGGGCACTGAATTTTAGGGGCGGGAAAAGTATAGTTTACCATTACACAAAACTGAAATCTTTTCTATTTTCAATTTTCAATTTTGTCTGGTATATTGATATAATAATAAATTATAATATTATAAAATAAAGATTATAAACGGTTTCATACGGGTTTATGTGCGGCACGGGATTGCGATAATCGCAGATATAATTAATATAAATAAAAATATTATTTGATTTATTTTTATATATAACCTATAGCGGCAATTCCATTTTATCAGCTAATACAAGTTTAAAAAAGACGAGCTGATACTCCTGCCGCTAGAATGTAGGTGTGCAAATCATAGTATTTTATTTTAATTAGAATTAAAATGCAATGTTAAACCATTACATTCGAAAAAACGATCAGTCAGATAATGTAGATATTGATTAACATATTGCCGTTTTTTCGTCATTTTTTCATCGTTTTTTCTAACGCATAGGATTCATTTTGAGAAATTCGAAAAATGACCTAAATAAAGTACCAAGAACATCCACTTTCCTACCGGAAACATATGCTATTCGTGAAAATCGGACCATTATTTCGGGTAGTACAAGTGTGTTCACTCATAAAAATAAAAATATCAATTTTAAACAGCTATAAAAAAAAAATGTGACCATGGATTTTTCTAATATTTTAATATGATGAGTCAGACATTGAAAGAAAAAAAACGAAAAAAAAAACGGCGGTCACCCATCCGCTGTCGATGCCTGGCGACGGTGCTCAACACCGAGATAGCGTTCGGGAATATTTCGCCGACTACACCACACGCGTCTCCCATAGAGTAACGTGACCATATTTTTTTATTTTCAAAGCGGGACACCTGTACATTTTAATAAGAAAACCACATCATTTTGCGAAAAATAACAATTTTTTATTGGAAGTAAATTGAAAGTATTTGTATAAAAAATGGCAACAGAAAAACGGTTAGGTTAGGCAGTTGACATGGTGGCAGCGACAATAACAATAAGGTAGTTATTTTTGTACCATTTTTATCTATGTACTATGGAAGTATGGACTATGGGTTTTAGTGTTTAACGTAATACACACACATATATATATATTACGTAGTTATACTATACGTCTATACAGTATAAATAATGTATGATTGTGATTTGTGATCAATAAATACTTACCACAAGTCGACTTTTCTTAAAGCGGGACATTTTTAAGTTCTTTGGGGACAGCGGGACACTTAGCTCGAAAGCGGGACTGTCCCGCCCAAATCGGGACGTATGGTCACCTTACCATAGAGTCATGTTTTTGTGAATGCCGTTTTTTCGTCATTTTTTTCATAATATTTTAGTTTAAACTAAAAATATCAACTTTAAACGGCTATAAAAAAAAATTGAGACTAGGGATTTTTCTAATATTTTGAATAAATGTTAATTAATAAATAAATATACTTCAGTAAATTTTTCAGACCTTAATACCAAATATTGCTAATTTTATCAAACATTATATACAAAAAAACGAGCATTTTACGAAATATTCAAAGTCCTATATTTTGTAGAAAAAAGAACGTAACGGTTCCAAAATTTTATCACATATACATAGTGACTATTTGAAATTCCAAAAAAATTTTCAAGTCTCTAACTTCAAAATTGCACGAGTTATCGTGAAATATTGAAATCGAATTCGTTGAAATTTGAAAAATGCCGTTTTTTCGTCATTTTTTGTCGTTTTTTCTACCGCTTAGGGTCAATTTTGAAAAAATCAAAAAATAACCTAAATAATGTACCAACTACATCCACTCTGCTAGCGAAAACATATACTATTCGTGATAATCGGAGCATTATTTCGGGTAGTAAAAGTGTCTTCATACTTAAAAACAAAAAAAACACACATCATTGTAAAACCAATACACTGACCACACAATATAATAAAAAAAAATAAAATAAAATTACTACTTTATAAATAGATGATAATTATAATGCACAGTGGTGTGCGTGCGTACAAAAAATATGCCACATGTGTGAAGAAAAATAATGGTGGTGAAGTTACTTGTCGGAGTATGGGAAACGATAGACCAGTGGCGGCTCGTGGACTATAAAACTGATGAAGCAAAAACAAAATTGTTGTTATCAATATTGTGAACTGTTATCATTCTTTTAGGGATATAACCCTTTAATCTATTATCTGTGATATAACTATATATAGATATGTGTGTGTGTGTGTGTCTATATTATTATATACCTATAATTAATATATTAGAGATTTTGATTAATTAATTATTGCATATTTCTATTTAAATCAAAGTTTGATAGTAGGTTAGGTGCAAATAATTTTATATTTATTACCTTATAAAATTATTTATTATTAATACCAAACATAATTCATTATCTAATTGTGTCAGTGAGTCTATGACTTACATATTTTGGTGATATAAATATCGAATATTTGATATATCAACATTTTAGAACTTATATATATATAATATATATTTTATAGATATTTATATATTATATTCTTCTGTGGATATAAATATGCAAAAAATAAAAATAACTGAATAAATTATAAATCATATAATACTTTTATTAGAATTTTAAAACCTTAGTGTTTTAATTTTAAACAGGTATTAATGTGTAAACATGAATTATTTATATTATTTTATGACGTAAATATTTAATTTTATTATAGGTACCTATTCAAACCAAATTTTTGCAATTTGCATATATACAATATGGTTTTGAAATATTTTATATTTGTTAATATTTTATAATTTTCACTGTGACTAAATTTCATATGATGATTTAATAAAATTCAAAAAAAAATATTATGCCTATACCAGTTCAACTTCTATTATTGTACTGGCTATTCTTTAAATTTAGTAATAATAATTGAAAAAAATTCCTAAATAAAATATTTATTTTTTTAAAATAATTATTACTCTTTCTTATATTGCTTAAGTACAAAATTACATTTGCAATATTTGCCAAATTTTTGAATACATCCTGTATATTGTTAGTTATACTAACATGTATATTTATAGATATGAAATATAAATACATCTATGCTTAAGCATATTTAAAAATAATATCCAAACACTATATAAAACTTTTGAAAGCGTCATTATTTTGTCTATTATACAATTGATTTTTATTATAATATGTACTAAAGTAATACAATTTTAAAATTACAAAGTTAAAATTTATATATTACAATGTCTAAAAATAATTTAATACTGATATTGATAATTTATATTTATTTATACATACACACTTCAGATGCAGTTGAAGATTCTGATGCTGAAAGTAATAATTCACATTAGAATAACATGATATATACATTTTTCTAATTTAATAATATTTAAACCATAGATTTGATTTATGATTTAAATGTATATTAGGTAAATATATAACAATGTAAATAAAAGTGGAATTTGAAATACGAATATATGTTAGTTATTAGCCAGAACCCAGAAACGTCATTCAATTATTTGGGGGAATGTGAATATTCGTATTTTATTTCAGGAAATTTTGATATACGAATAATCGAGTTACTTTTACTTTATTACATAAGATTTAGATGAAGTTTCATTAGATGAAGGATTGGCATGTATTATATATAATATGATGTTAAATAATATGTATATACTATATATACTTCAGTAAAATTTTCAGACCTTAATACCGAAAATTGCTAATTTTATCAAACATTATATACATCAAAACGTGAATTTTACGAAATATTCAAAGTCCTATATTTTGTAAAAAAAATAATGTAACGGTTCGAAAATTTTACCACTTATTATATATAACAAATATGTGAACACCCAAAATATTCAAGTTTCTAACTTCAAAATTGCTTGAGTTATGTGAAATATTAAAATCGAATACGTCGAAATATCAGTTTTCGTGAAAAATGCCGTTTTTCGTCATTTTTCATCGTTTTTTCTACCGCTTAGGGTCAATTTTGAGAAATTCGAAAAATGATCTAAATAAAGTACCAACTAGATCCACTTTCCTACCGGATAATCGTGATATTCTTGATAATCGGAGCATTATTTCGGGTAGTAAGAATATTTACAGAAAAAAAAAAACAAAAAAAAATCACACATCATTGTAAAACCAATACATTCTTCGCTTCGCTCAGAATCTAAAATTATAAAATGAAATATGCGTGATTATGACACGATAATTTAAAAATATTATTTTGCAGTGATGACTATACTAATACTATTACATATACTGTAATAATTTTACTAAATTATTATTAACTAAAAATTGTTTTATTTTTTTCTAAATGATTTTATTATTTAAATTGCTTAAATTTTAAATGAATAAAAATTAAAAGCAAGTTCCAAGTAATTGATACAAACTGAACTATTTGTTTTTAAACAAGTATATAACAAATATAACCAATGGCGTCTTCAGATAAACATTTTTTTCTGGGGTGGGGGGATTTTAAATACTTATTTGGTTATATTATAATCAGTGGCGTATTTTGAACAAAATTCTAGGGAGTCCAAAATATTTTCATAAAAAATCTAAAAAATTATAAATTTACTATATACGAAAAAAATATTAATATAAATATAATATAAAGAATACGAGCTGATACCCCTGCCGCATGGGATACAAGTGTGCAAATCATTGTGTTTAATTTTAATTAGAATTTGAATGCAATGATAAACCATAGCATTGAAAAATGATTCTGAGCGAAGTTCAGTCAAATAATGAAGGAATTGATTAAAATATTGATATTTTTTATGAAATATTTAAAACGACAAATTTTATAACACATAGTGGACACATATAGGTATACATATAGTACATAAATAAACATCCTATACAATTTTTTTAGTTTCTAACTTCAAAATTGTCTCAGATATAATCAAATATTGAAATCGAATTCGTCAAAATTACAGTTTTCGTGAAAAATTCCGTTTTTTCGTCGTTTTTTCTACCGCTTAGGGTCAATTTTGAGGAATTCGAAAAATGACTTAAATAAAGTTCCAACTAAATCCACTTTGCAACCGGAAACAGTTGCTATTCCTAAAAATTAAAGTATTATTTCGGGTAGTAAAATTTTTAAAAAAAATTTTCAATTTTAAAAAATTCGAAAAATGAACTAAATAAAGTATCAACTAAATCCAATTTTCTACTGAAAACCTATACTATTCGTAAATATCGGAGTATTATTTCTAGACGAAAAAATGTCTTCATACATAAAAAAAAGAAAAATCCATATTTATACTTTAAATATTGATTTTAATGAAATTTCAATTTTAAACAACTATAAAAAAAATTTGAGCCTTGGAATTTTTCTAATATTTTGATATCATGTTAAGTAATATGTAAGTATACTTCAGTTAAATGTAGAGACCAATTTTATCATTCATTATATACATAAAAATCAGACTTTTACAAAATATTCAAAGTCCTATATTTCGTAGAAAAATTAACGTAACGGTTCCAAATTTTTATCACATATAATTATATAATACTTATGTGAACACTCAGTAAAATTTCCAAGTCTCTTACTTCAAAATTGCCCGAGTTATCGTGAAGTATTGAAATCAAATTTCTTAAAATTTCAATTTTCGTGAAATAGTCCGCGCGAACATTCCGCTCTCTGTTTAATCGAGCATTAACAGCGCCCTTTAACTAGTAGCGCACGGGGCAAGGAACCCCATTCGCCCCCTTTGATCCGGCACTGACATTGGGACGCAATTCATGTTGTGGTTAAAGATAGTTGAGACGTAATTCGTGTATTCGTTGAATGTCGTCGGGATGCAATTCATGTGGAAATGGAATTTCAGGACGCGATTCATGTGCACTGGCAAATTTTAGATATGTATTAACACTTGATTATATCATTCTATTATTTATATATTATATTCTATAGGATAGTAACTTTATAATAGTTTTGAATAATATAAATGCACATAAGAAAAATTGAATTTCGAATATTTATATATTATTATTTATTATTATAATTTTTTGCAATAAACGATTTAAGTTTTACTAATATAATAATTGTATTTATTTTTATAGTCCAGAAATGCATAGGTATGTAAATAAATTTAGATAATGCACTTTATATTTGTCTAAAGAGAAATTGTATTAACATTAATGATTTTTATAAAAAGAGAAAAACTTTTATGTTTGTACTAAATGGTTGTATTAAGATTTTTGTTTAAGGAAGATATTAACTTTTAGAGAATAAGATAATTCGACATAAAGACGTTTCGTTACTGACCATTTCGACGTGATAAAATATGGTTACCGGCGCTATTACTACGACTTTGATAATTTGAAAAATCGTAAATTATACGAGTATACAAATGTATGTCAGTACCATAGGTACAACTAGGGGGGTCAAGGGGGTCTTGTACACCCCTAAGTTTTAAAATGTACGGTATAATATAAATATATATTTTATATATATAAACATAAATTTTCATGACAAAATTTTCTGACCAGAAATTCACTGGCAATTAAATCTACATAATTTGTTTTATAATTAAGTACTCATTTGTTATTTATATAACATTGTATATATATATATAAAATTGAGTCATTGACTGCATTTAAACAAATATATAAAACACCTTTATATATTATTTATTCTATACTAAAACAAATGCCTTTTAATATAGATATTCTAAAGGGAGTTGGATTTATACGTAAGTTTTATAATATTACCATGTTTTAATAAGTATAAGAGAATATATAAGTTTCGTAATTATGTCCTTGAATGATTACAAATCCTAAGCACAGACCCCTGATACCAGAGACGCAGTGTTTATTTCAGGGGAGTGACCGGGGGGTATTACTCCCTCGAATTTTTTTTTTACCCTTACGGAATATTATCGACTATTGTTATTAAAAATAGTAATATGTAAGTATTGTGTAAAATGAAATAATATAATTACGACCAACACGCCATAATAATGTGTAATATTAGATAATAATTAATTATTGTATAGATTATAGTGCATAAAATAAGATATACATTATCAGAACTTTAATCGGAAATATAAGTTTTTCTTATAGATTTTTTTTTTTTTACCCCGAAAATTTACAATACCCCCCCGACTAATAAAGTCTGAAATAAACACTGCTAGAGAGAGACATCGAGAGAGGCGTTTGCACCTCTGGGTCATCTGGTACAATTTATTACAATTGCCTCTTGTGTTCGTATGAATTATATAAATAAACAAATTAATTTTACAGGATCCCTAAAATATCCGGGCTCCTATAATCTGTTATAATCTGTTATAGGGGCACGGATATTTTAGGGATCCTGTTTGACAACTATCAAATTGTGCAGACGATCTGAATAAATTGTTTTTTCGACTTGTTTGCATCCCGATTATAGCAAACCTTGGTTTTTCCAATGAATTACTTGTTTTCACTGTCCATGAATGTGAAGTGTTTTGTGGAAGAACTGGATATTCACAGAGATCCCATGCTCTATATGCACATGAAAGCGGTCTTCGAGAGTCCAACACTCTGATCAATTTCAATTTTTCTCTATCACTCACATGAATTACTGGCATCTTCCAAATAACTTTTTTCAATTCAATCACTACTTTTTTATTTTTATCAGCGTTTTCAATAGCTCCAGTTCCGCTACATATTAAAGCATCACAATCGGTCGATGAGCGATTTAAAATCAATTGCTGATTGCAATTTAATAATATTTTTCTATAATCTTCGCAAAACCCGAATAAGTGTTTTAATTGGATGCAGCCGGAAAATTGTTTATTTCTTATAAAATCTGAGTTCGCTTTTTCCAAATCCCAAGCAGAATTTTCAAGTTCATTTAAATCATTGGGCGTAAATGAACAAAATCCTTTAAGGGTCGACGATATACCAGGCGATTTTAATTTTTGTATTTCTATACTGTTTAGCTCGAATTTTATTTCAGAAAAAAGAAAAGCAAGACCATTGTTGATAAAATTGAATACACCCGTACCTTTATCTGGCGGTTCATTTATTTCACCTTCGATATAAATAAAAATTTCACACGGTAGAGTATATGCATCCATATTTTGAATACAAATTCTGATCTCATCGTTATTCGCTAAAGCATTGGTTGAATACGGCAAGAAAGAGTAAATTATTTTACAATTGTCTACATATCCGTCTGTCACATTTAAATAGCTATCATCCATTACTATAATATAGCTTTTATCCAACGCAGAAAATTAAAATTGTGTTTAGTTATTATTTAGTCTTAAGTATATCGGTTATTAATTTCACTTTTATCAAACAAACGAGAGTAAAGTGTTTTTAATGTGTGGTGTGGGCCAAGGTATAAACACTTATGACACTATCCAAATTTAAATGTAATATATATACATATATTTATATATAAAAATTGCTTAAATCATCTATGACAGTAAAATAATAATGAATAATCGGTAATTATACTCTAAGTATATAGTGGAATATTCCTTGGGTATATATTATTAAATAATACTTTATTTGAACACCAGACATATAATAATAAACTCTAAGGTATACGATATTATTGTTAGGAACGTCTAACAAAAACACCTATACGAAAACCAAAAATATTAAAACTAGAGAGGTAATTAGCGGACTTACATCAAATATTTTCTAAGTATATGTTAATAACATAAATAAGTATATCCATACATTATACAATAGAGGGAGTAGTTAGTGAGGGTGTAGAAAAATTACTTAAGACATCGATGACTAATAGCGATTGAACTACCTGTAGCTATGATGATACACGATTATACGTACATTAGATACGATCAGGTATAACACGGGCAAATAAATACAGTACTAATACAGTATATGTGAGAGGGAGTGGTGGGGATATAAAAGAATTACTTAAATCGTCGATGACTGCAAAATAATCTGTCGGTAATTAAAGCTGATGTATATTATAATGAAATATTCATAATATAATTCCCTACATATAGTAAAAACTTAACGGTATAAGATATTATTGTTAGCCACGTCTAACAAAAAGATCTATACGAGAAACGATTGATATCAGGCGACAAAATTATATGTAAATCTTCGATAAAGTTATATGATAAAAGAAAGGTATGGAAGTATAGGGTTAGTGACTTGATTATGATAATGATGAGATTAATATATTATCGTAATTATATTTAACAAGAAGTAAAAATGAGTGGGGTAAGATAATTATAGGTTACATGGTAGTGATATGTATACGTAGATAAGTCATGAAGAAATAGATAAAGGAAGGGGTCAATATAATCATAGATTATGTAGTCGTGATAAAAAAAGTGAGAGATCAGGTAACCTTAGATAAGAAATATAGGAAAGGGTTAAAATAATGATAGGTTACGTTGTCGTGATAAATAAGTGAAAGGTTATGTAATCATATATGGTAAATAAAGGGTGGGGGTATATTATATTAAACATAGGTTACGTAGTCGTTTTTAAAAAAAATAGGAAGGGGTAAATTATCTGCTGGTTACGTGATCGTGATAAAGAAGTGAAAGGTTAGATAATCATATATGGTAAATAAAGGGAGGGGGTATATTAACCATAGGTTACGTGGTCGTGATAAAGAAGTGAAAGGTTAGATAATCATATATAGTAAATAAAGGGAGGGGGTATAATAACCATAGGGGACGTGGTCGTGATAAGCTCTGATGATAAGGCGGAGCTGTGGTGGTGGTGGTGGTTGCGGTGCAATAGAGCGTTGGCGGTGGTGGAGGAGCCACCGGGGAGCTATGGGGGAGCTATAGGGTGGAGCTATGGCCCAGAACATACCTTTTTATCCTACTAAGATAATATACTAAAATATTAAATTAAATTAGAAAATAAACAAATACACCATAATATGACATTATTATTTCATTAGCCAATGGTAAGAAATTAATCTGTGTGGCCCCTGGTGGGGCCCGTTTCCAGTAATATATAAATATAATTATACCTAGTATCTATGATAATGCAAGTAAATAAATATATTATATAATATTTATTTTTATGAAATACTATTATGCAAATTAATTATAAATTGAATGAAAATATTGAATTTTCGGACGGTAACGATAACGACTTTAATACTTTCGAACTCTTATTAATGAATAAGATTTGTCGACATTCACACTTAACGTGTTTAACGTAAAATAATATTTTTCAATATTTCATTGAAATATTTCCAAAGTCATGAAATTTTCAATTTTGAAATATTTCATGTGAAATATTTCAAATTTAAAACCCTAAGTATGATGTATGAAGACACTATTATTACCAGAACTAATATTCCGATTTTCACGAAAAGCATATGTTTCCGGTTGGAAAGTGGATGTAGTTGGTACTTTATTTAGGTTATTTTTTGAATATCTCAAAATTGACTCTATGTGGTAGAAAAACGACGAAAAAACGGATTTTCACGAAAATGGAAATTTCGATGAATTTGACTTCAATAGTTCACTAGATAAATCAGGCAATTTTAAGTTAGAGACAAGAGCATTTTAATAGGTGTTTACATAGGTATTATAAATATGCCATATGCAGTAAGATTTTGGAACAGTTATATAAATTATTCTACAAAATATAAGACTTCGTATGATAAAATTGGCAATTTTCGGCATTACGATCTGAAAATTTTAATGAAGCATATTTATATATTAATTAACATCAATTCAAAATATTAAAAAAATTCTTAGTCTCAATTTTCTTTTATTGCGATTAAAATTGATATTTTTATTTTAAACGAAAATCTTAGAAATCCATATGAATATTCATCATATTATTTCTCAATACTTTTACAATAAAAATTAATAGATAAATCAAAAATTTTATTGAAGAATACTTACATATATCTTAAAATATTTACAAAATATTAGGAAAATCTCAAAACTCAAATTTTTTTTATAGGTGTTTAAAGTTAAAATTAACATTTAATGTATTTATATGGATTCTTCCTATTATATTTCAATATTTCACAATTATGTTAAATAAAACTGACAAAAGTTTTATGATATGGGCATTTAAGTGACAAGGAAGCATTTATATTGAACTTAGAGACTTAAAATTTTATAGGAGTTCAATGTTCATTTATGTACTCTAGATTTGTACCTTTATTGTCCCTTATGTGTGATAAAATTTTACATTTTAAATATTTAATAAAAATGTTACAATTTTAATCAATACCTATATTTTCTGACTGAGCTTCGCTCAGAATCGTTTTTTCGAATGCAATAGTTTATCATGAACCTGGTGTCGGTGTGTTGCATTTCTATGATGTAGTCCTCTTCAGTCATCACTGTCAACACTTTCAGACTACCATCTAAAGATGTATATTAGGTGTTTACTGCAAATATTGTGTGCTTTTTTCCAAATGTAGAGGTGGAAAGGGTAGTCAGCTATTAGGCCAGCTTTGCACCGAAGGTTTTAGCAAATGGAAACAAGATTTAGAAAAGTTTTCTACGCACGAAAAAACTAACTACCATCAAAATAGTGTAATAGATTTTCAACAAATTTCGTCAATTATTACAGGAAAAGTGGATTCTGTTTACCATCAACTAATCAAAGCGGAAAAAATCCAGAAAGAAAATAATCGAAAAATAATAATCCCTGTGATTAATTCGGTAATCTTGTGTGGTAAGCAAGGCTTAGCTCTAAGAGGTCACCGCGACTCTGGACCACTAAATATAGATGAACCATTAATATACGAAGGCAATTTTAGGGCATTGCTAAGATTTTTTCTTAATGCTACTACTTTATCTGGTGATGAAAGTTTTAAGTTAGCCAGAGAAAATTGTTCTAAAAATGCTCAATATATCAGCTGGAAAATTCAAAATGAAATAGTTCATATTTGTTATGATATTATTACTTCAAAAATTGTAAAAAAAATAAATGACAGTACGTTTTTTTCAATAATAGCCGATGAAACGGCAGATATATCAGGTGTTGAACAATTCGCTTTATGTGCTCGATATTATGACGTGAATGAAAAAAAAATGTGTGAGAGTTTTTTAAAATTTGTCCCATTGGATGATGTTAGTGGTCAAAGCTTAGCAAATCATATTATTAACGAGTTAAAAGACTTAAATATTGAGATAAAAAATCTACGGGGCCAAGGCTATGACGGTGCCGCAAGTATGAGTGGAAAATTAAATGGTGTCGCAGCTTTAATTAGAAAAGAATATCCGAGTGCATTGTACATACATTGTAGGGCCCATAATCTCAATCTGTCCGTATCATATGCTTGCAATATTCAAGAAATAAGAAACACTATGGGTACTGTAGAAGCGTGCTATAACTTTTTAAATACTCCAAAACGACAACATTTTTTTAATATACATCTGGCTGAGTTGAAAAAAAAGAATTTGCTTCTAAAAAGGAAAAACTTAAAAGACTTTGCCCAACTAGGTGGGTTGAACGTTGTAATTCAATAGAAACGTTTAATGAATTTTTTCCTGCAATTATTTATTGTTTGGAAGAAATGATTACGTGGAAAGATATTGATACATAGAGTAAAGCTAATCAACTGCTTTTGGCATTGCAATCTTCTGAATTTAATGTAGCCCTCGGTATTCTCAATTACATTTTGCAATATACAGTCTCTTTGTAAATATTTACAAAATAAAAATATTGATTTGGTGGAAGCTGTTGAACATATTAATCTAGTAAAAAATCAATTGAATTTTATTAGGGTAAACGCCACTACCGAATTTAACAAACTATTTGTTGAGATCAATAAACGATTAAATGATTTTAAACTTTCTATTGAAATGCCTAGAATAGCTAAGCGTCAAAAAAACCGAGCTAATATTCCAACAAAAAATCCCGAAGAATATTTTAGAATTACTTTGTTTCTCCCATTTCTTGATTTGTTTGTACAACAATTAAATGATCGTTTTGTTAATCATCAAAACATAATATGTGGATTTCAAATGTTACTTAAAAGTTCGGCGTTTGATGAAGAAAAACTTAGAGAACTCGTTGAGTTTTATGCTAACGATGTTGATGATTTTGATCAAGTTAAATCAGAAACCATTTTATGGAATCGTTATTTGACTGACAGTAATATCCAATATAATAGTGTAATTCAAATACTTAATGAATGCAAACCAGGTTTCTTCCCAAATATTTATAAGCTATTGCAAATACTTATCACACTTCCAATTACTTCATGTGAGGCGGAGAGATCATTTTCCACAATTAAAATAATTAAAAGTTACTTGAGAAATACCACATCAGAAAGAAGCCTCAATGGGATAGCTGCTCTCAATATCCACTACGAAGTCAGTGTAACACCTGAGGAAGTAATACATCATTTAAGCAATACAAAACATCGCTTAGATTTTATTTTATAAACTATACAACATTGTACATACCTACCTTTATTTTTTACATTTAACTATCATTCAGTTTTATACTATAATTACAATATTTACATTAAACAAACAATGAAATAATAATTAAATTTGCATGTTAATTTAAAATAATTGTATTTTTGGACCCCCCTTTAAAAAAATCCTGGTTGCGCCACTGACATGTATATATGTGATCCTTCTTCTTCTCTTTTGGGCGAACTAGCGTTGACCTAGTTTTTTCGATATCTACGTAAGCTTAGATATCCTTCATCATCTCACTTTTACATGTATGCTCTTTTTCTAGTAATATTGTGGTTAATCCTTCATGTTGGAGTCCTTTACACAATTCAATCTTTTTCTCTTGCTCGGTGTGAGATAGCCCTCCAAATAGTCTCATTTTTTAATGAAAATATGTATATTATACTTCTATTCTGAACATCTTTTGAAATTTCATGAGAAATTCACTCTTAGTTCGTAATTTATTTTGGTTGGTCAAATACCAATCCTGAGCCGGACCTACTAGCCGCGAATGTGCAGCTTCTATTTTATATGCTTCCAGCCAGTCATGTAGATCAGCTGCCATTTGTGAAGAATTTAGCCATTCATCTGCCTTACGGTCCTCGTTATCTCCAGTGAATTCACTAACATATTGATTTAAATAAAAAACGGTACTTATACTTTGTTGTTGCTGTATCCGATCATTTAGAGCCTCCAGCATCTTTTTACCTGTTCATCTCTTTGTTTGTTACTCTCGATAACCGAACGCATCAATTCGTAAACACTCTCAGCAATCAGATTGCAGTCAGTCATATTTCCATTTTATTTTGTTTCTGCTAGCAGTCAAACCCGTGACACAATAATGCAAGTAAATCAAAATAAACAATGTGCACTTCTTGATATGGTGATAAACGGACTCACACCTAATTAGCTGATAATTAATAACAAGGTATCAAATGACCGTTACCGCAGATTGAATTGATACCCTTACAAATACAGTTTCTTAACTGATAGAAAAGGTTTCTCGATCCCAGACACACGATTAACTAGTCACGAGGATTAATCACTAAATCGGCAATTTAAAAATGATTAATTATAACGTTATACAGTTACTCACTGAACCTTACTTATCGATTTATTATTTCTTTAAATACACTCGACGTTCAGTTCAGCACGAATCCCACTTCCAGAGAAATATTATAAAACTTAGTAAATACTGTCTAAAAACAAACAACTCGATGCACAACGTCCGACTATTGGCGACCGACTGTCGTCACTTTTATTCAAAAACACTATTATTTGATACAATGAATTTTTTCCCATCTCTATGAGGGTATTCATTTCGCAATATATACAACACAACTTTTAGGGAGCTACACAAGTAATATAAATAATTTTTTTTAATGGATGTTTTAATGAAGGACATTTTGACGTAAATAAAATACTAAATATTAAAAAGTATAATTAGTACAATAAATTATTCATATTTTATATAATATTCTGCTTCATTTTGTATGTTTATTTAGATGATACAGGCCTTGAAAATTATTATTTATTCATGACTAGTCCCTGGTTTATAACTAAATTACTGGGTAAGTGATTTAAATTTCTTAATCTATCGGTATTCTTGCAAGGCATAAGATGCACCAAATTCATAATATATGAATTTCGTTATTTACATGTGTTACAATTTAAGTGTTGAATCAGTTATTTTATGAATTGCCTTTTTTATTTATTTATATGTTTATTTTATAATATAATTATATTATAATTATAATATAATAAATAATTCAAGAATAATAATATAGATTGTTAATATTACGTACAGTAAAAATATGTAAAATATTTTGTCGGGTAAAAGTATTGTCGGCAAATGGTGTCGGGCAAACGTATCAGACCCAAATTCAACACTATCCTCTTTACACCTGTTTCCCTTTCTTATCAGCATTTCTTCTCTTGCTTTTTTACATGTGTATATAATATATTATTATTATATATATATATATATTATATTATATTAGTATACTTTAATCATTTATTTCAGTTTATTTTTATTTTTCTCATTTATTAATAATAACAATATGTTCATTGAAGAATGTAAATCGAATGTATGAATACATTCATTTGTAAATGTTCATATATGATATAGCCATATAGGACATAGGTACCTAATATATGCGATAATATTTTGGAACTCTCGTGATGAAATCTAAATTTAAATGTGTAGATATCTATGCATTTTAAATTTTTAATATAAATGTTAAAATTAATTAATACATATTTATATTTGAATGAACTTCCCTCATAGTCATAATCGGTTTTTCAAATGTAATGATATATAATTGCATTCAAATTTTAATCAAAATTCAATACTAATACTTACTAATAAAATTAATCTCCCCATAGAATATAAAAAATGTAAATAATTATAGCCATCATATTAAATCAAGGCTTTGCACTCAAATTATTTATTCGGGTTATGGGTTTCAACTTTTCAGGTGTTGATAGTATTCGGGTTTTAAAACACCACATTGAAAATGTTTGCAAGATATTAGAGTACTCATAACCGTTATTATTCAGGTTAATAATGGTTAATTCGGGTGTTAAATAATACATAAATAATAATAAATAAAATACATCAATAATAAACATGTTTAAATTCGTTTTGTACTTTTAATTAATTGTATTTTATATTAAGAATTAAGATATTATTTTTATCCAAATATGTCAATTTATCATCAGTATTTGACAATAATGGACATTAGGATAATAGTTTAAATTATAATAATTATAAATAATTGTAATTTGTATATGTTTTTTTTTGTAGAGTATACATATTCACAATAATATACTGTATACAATAGTTAAGAATTAGTATATTAAAATTATTTTATGTAAAGTTATATCAAATATATATATACAAATAATAACGTATTTGAGTAATTCTTAATTTGAAAATTCATTTGGGTTTTAGGTTAACCAGAATTTTTTATTTAGGTTATAGGTTAATTCGGGTTATTTAAATAAATACTATTCAGGTTAATAAGGGTTTCAGGTGTTTGTTTTTTAAGGGTTTTTAGTAGTGTTACGGGTTCTGGTTTTCGGGTGCAATGCCTTGTATTAAATACTATTTTAGATTCTGAGCGAAGCCAATAATGTATTGGTTTTACAATGATGTGTTATTTTTTTTTTTTTTTGTATTTATTCTGTAGACTCTTTTACTACCCGAAATAATACTTCAATTTTCAGGAATAGCAAATGTTTCCGGTTGCAAAGTGGATGTAGTTGGTACTTTATTTAGGTCATTTTTCGAATTTCTCAAAATTGATGCTAAGCGGAAGAAAAACGACGAAAAAATGACGAAAAAACGGCATTTTTCACGAAAACTGAAATGTTGACGAATTCGATTGCAATATTTCATGATAACTTGGGCAATTTCGTAATCAGAGACTCGAAAATTTTATAGGGTTTTTATTTAGGTACATTTAGGTATATGTGTGATAAAATTTTGCGTTTTAAATATCTCATAAAAAAATGTCAATATTTTATTCAATTCCTACATTACCTGATTGAACTTCGCTCATAATCGTTTTTCGAATGCAATGGTTTATCATTTCATTCAAATACTAATTAACATTAAACATTATGATTTACACACCTATATCCCTACGTCAGGAGTATCAGCTCATCTTTTTACACATGTATGATGTATCACTTCCATAATTGTATATCGCCTCTTTTTATACTATGAAATTTTCTTTTAAAACCAAAAAATAATTTTTATTAAAAATTATAATTATTATTATTTATTTATATCACAGGTTATACTTTAATGGATCCATTTCAAAGTAAGTCATATTTTTATTATTAACAAAAATTTCAAATTTTATATATACTCGCAGGGGCTTATTTAAGGGGAGAGCCTGGGCACCCGTGCCCTCTCCATTCACCGTGTTCATACTTTTTTGATTTATGCTATAAGGAACTTCAAACACATTTTGTAATAATACGAATTTTAAATTTAAATTTATAAAATTATAATATTTTTATTATTCATTGCTACTATAAAGTAGACAAATTTAATGGACTATACAGCTCAATACGAAGATTTGATTTTTTAGTAACATTATAAATTATTATAAATACCATGAGTTATACTTATACACAATCTTTATCAAGGGAACTTCAATCTCCAAATTTTGATATATCTGAAGCACAAACTTTTGAAAGATTTTGGTAATGAATATAACATTACATTAATATCAAGACACCACGAATAGTAAATAAACTGTGCAATCGCTCTAATATATCATTAGAATCATATACACCTGAGAGTTATTATAGAGTTTCTATTCATTACCCATACCTAGATTTTTTAATATCTGAAATAGAACAAAGAGTTTTAACAAAAAATAATGAATTAAATAATTTAAAAGGCATCATACCTAAATTTTGTAACTATAGTGGTGTTAATGAATTAGAAGGAGAATTAAAAACTCGGATTTTAATATGGAAAGAAAAACCAGTCATTGAACTACCATCCACTGATATGGAAACATTATTTTTATACCTCTACTACAAACAGGGGCGTATTTAGAAATATTTAATGGGGAGGGCACAAAAAAAGGAGGAAAAACTGAATTAAAATGATTTAGTAGGTAATATAACATAGCAATGAGCCATTGAATTTTCAGCAACGGATTGTAGTTCAATTACTGGTTTTTCTTTCCATATTGTAATTTAAGTTTTTAATTCTCCTTCTTCTTTAATTCATTTTAAGTACCTGATAATTCAGATGTAAAAATAATGCCACAATTAAAATTTTTTACTATAGTTACAAAATTTAGGTATGATGCCGTATAAAATTAATAATTCATTATTTTTTGTTAAAAATCTTTGTTCCATTTCAGATATTAAAAAATCTAGGTATGGGTAATGAATACAAACTCTACAATAACTCTCATAGGTGTATGTAATTCTAGTGATATATTAGAGCGATTACATAGTAAATTTACTATTCGTGGTGTCTTGACATTAATGTTATATTCATTACCAAGATCTTGAGCTTTTTTAAAAATATCTATAAAAATATTTCCATTTCGCTGATTTTTAAAAACTGTTAGAGCAGATATTGTTTAAGTTTGTGCTTCAGATATATCAAAAGTTAGAGATTGAAGTTGCCTTGATAAAGGTTGTGTATAACTCATGGTATTTGGTATTTATTATAATTTGTAATGTTACTAAACAATAAAATCTTAGTATTGAGCCGTATAGTCCATTAACTTTTGTCTACTTTATGGTAGCAATGAATAATAAAAATATTATAATTTTATAAATTTAAATTTAAAATTCCTTAATATTACTTATAAAAAAAATGTGTTCGAAATTCCTTATAGCATAATGCAAAAAAGTATTAACACGGTGAATGGGGAGGGCATGGCCCCATGTCCCTCCTCTTAAATACGCCCCTGACTACAAACCTATAAAAATTTTCATAATTATTTTTTACTTATAAATTAAAAATTAAATTTCCGTGAAAATACGTTCCGGAGATATACGTTCCGGACATATACGTTCCGGATTATTATAGCCCTCCAATTAAATAATATCCACAAGAACTCTTCTTATAAAAAAAAAAAAAAATAAAATTTAACAAATATATCTTTATTATATATTATGCTTTGTTATTATTATGTCTTTAGAATATCCACACAAGTATAATGAATATCTATATAAGCAGAAAAAAAAATTTCCCGGTAAGTACATAATTTTATAATAATTAACATTTTTGTACTGCTAATTAAATTAATACTATTAATTAAAGAAATTTTGTTCTATTTATTTATTAATAATTTATTATATAATATGGGTATGTATCAAATTGATAAATTTATTCAAAATTTTAAAGAACAAATTTTAATACCAAGTGGAAATAATGTAATTTACTTTTAGTTTTTTAGATTCTGAGCGTAGCGAAGAATGTATTGGTTTTACAATAATGTGTGTTTTTTTTTTTTTTTTAAGTATGAAGACACTTTTACTACACGAAATAATGCTCCGATTATAATGAATAGGGTATGTTTCGGGTAGCAAAGTGGATGTATTTAGGTCATTTTTCGATTTTTTCAAAATTGACCCTAAGCGGTAGAAAAAACGACAAAAAATGACGAAAAAACGGCATTTTTCAAATTTCAACGAATTCGATTTCAATATTTCACGATAACTAGTGCAATTTTGAAGTTAGAGACTTGAAAAATTTTGTGGAAGTTCAAATAGTCACTATGTATATGTGATAAAATTTTGGAACCGTTACGTTCATTTTTCTACAAAATATAGGATTTTGAATATTTCGTAAAATACTCGTTTTTTTTGTATATAATGTTTGATAAAATTAGCAATATTTGGTATTAAGGTCTGAAAAATTTACTGAAGTATATTTATATATTAATTAACATTAATTCAAAATATTAGAAAAATCCCTAGTCTCATTTTTTTTTTATAGCCGTTTAAAGTTAATATTTTTAGTTTAAACGAAAATATTATGAAAAAATGATGAAAAAACGGCATTCACAAAAACATTACTCTATGGGAGACGCGTTTGGTGTAGTCGGCGAAACATTCCCCAACGCTATCTCGGTGTTGAGCACCATAGACAGGCATCAACAGCGGATGGGTGACCGCAGTTTTGTTTTCTTTTTTTGCGTTTTTTTTTTTTTGTTTTTGTTTTTATGTTTGAAGTTTGAATCATCATATCAAAATATTAGAAAAATCCATGATCTCAATTTTTTTTTATAGCTGATTAAAATTGATATTTTTATTTTTTTGTTTTTATGACTGAAGACACTTGTACTATACGAAATAATGGTCCGATTTTCACGAATAGCCTATGTTTCCGGTAGGAAAGTGGATATTCTTAGTACTTTATTTAGGTCATTTTTTGATTTTCTCAAAATTGATCCTATGCGTTAGAAAAAACGATGAAAAAATGACGAAAAAACGGCAATATATTAATCAATACCTACATTATCTGACTGAACTTCGATCAGAATCGTTTTTTTCGAATGCAATGGTTTAACATTGAATTTAAATTATAATTATAATTAAATAATATGATATGCACACCTATATCCCTGCGGCAGGAGTATCAGATCGTCTTTTTTAGAAAGTCCTATATTTTGTAGAAAAATGAAAGTAACGGTTCCAAAATTTTATCACATATACATAGTACCTATATGAACTCCCAAAAAAATTTTCAAGTCTCTAACTTCAAAATTGCCCGAGTTATCGTGAAATATTGAAATCGAATTCGTTGAAATTTGAAAAATGCCGTTTTTTCGTCATTTTTTGTCGTTTTTTCTACCGCCTAGGGTCAATTATGAGAAAATCGAAAAATGACCTAAATAAAGTACCAACTACATCCACTTTGTTACCGGAAACATATGCTATTCATGATAATGGGGCATTATTTCGGGTAGTAAAAGTGCCTTCATACTTAAAAAAAAAAAGCAAAAAAAAAAAAAAACAAAAAAAAAAGACACACATCATTGTAAAACCAACACATTCTTCGCTTCGCTCAGAATCTAAAAATATAGTTTAAATTTGAAAAAAATGGAATTTAATTTTTAATTTCCTACAAATTTGTAATGCATATAAGTAGTGTATATTTTAAAAGTTATGGTACATATTGATGCATATTTTGCCATTTAATCATGCATATTTGCATCATATTTCAATCTTTTTTAGTGCATGGAATTCCGATGTCTAGTGATGATATATATGGCCCTGGAAAGTTTTGTTGTATAAAAGGTAAGTAATATTTACATACATTGTGAATTAAATTAGATATTTTAATGTTAAATTATGAAATAATTATTACTGTTATTTTTTTGCATTTATGCATATGGTACTCGGTCTGAAATAATTACAATAACATTATATTTAAATTTGAATTTAACAACATTAAAAATATATATATAATAGAATAAAATAAAACAAAACAATCTGAAATATTTTTAGGATATGTTCTTCAAACTTAGTTGTTACTTTGTTAGAGTTGGACATCAAAAGGTGGGTTACCATTTAATCACCGTTGATCCATAACCATACATTTTTGCTACTCCTTCTTCAAATCTTGTTCTTTTGCATTACTTAACGATATGATTTATAATCTGTATTAAACCCCACTTGCACCGCGGAGATTCGATCATACACCATTTGTGTAATAGATAGTTACACCTATCTTGCCCAGTTCTTATACGGTTTATACCGTCAATTGTGCTCGATTTAGCTCGAAGCCAGGAACTCTGCTAAACCTGGATAAACCAGGAACCCTGATAGCAATCAGGGGTACTAACTAGAGATTGATTTCTGACATTAGTGTTTATCCATATCTCTTTTATTGTTTTATTTTACCATGTTGGGCTCCATATTGAGTTTCTAGACTTATGTCTTTAGATAGATGGTTTAATTATGTCTATTTGTACTGGTAAATTTCATTAACATTGATTCAGTCTGGGCTTGTCTGCGTAGGTCTGGAGGGTCTATATTGGACAGAACCGGCAAGCGGCAACCAATCTAATTGGGTAGATTTCACGGTACCTGTTATGACTCTCATGGTGTCATTCAACTGTACATTTGACCTTCTTACAATACGCACTTCTGGTCTACACAGGTGCATAGTATTCTGCCACACCGTATTCGTATACGTAGAGCAGAAGTACGAAGCACATTTGTGTGACAGACCCAACTTTTGACTGCTAGCTTGGTAGTAATGTTATTACGTGATTTTATTTTGTCATTTATGCTTTTAAGGTACTGTCTGAAAGTGAAAGTTCTATCCATTTTTACCTCTAGGTATTTAGGTGATTCTACAGTGGTGATTTTTTTGCTATCGATTTCTATATTAAATGTGGCTTCTCGGAAAGTACTTTTGTACATTTGCCAAGTCCGTATTCAGTACACCTTCAATGACTTCAAAAGATCTGGCTTGTCTAACTAATGCATTATTATCTGCATATATAAAAAGTCTCGACACTATGTCAGTCATATCTGTTATCTATATATTGAATAGCATCAGGGAAAGAACAAATCCTTGTAGGAGTCTTTTTTGTAGGATTTTGTATCGACTCATTTTCCATATATGGACGAAGTTCATGAGAAGGGTGACAAGTCATTTTTGGCCATTTTTGGGTTATACATGAATTCTGTAGGAAATTTTACGGCGCATCGTTTGGTAACACTGTCGTTTACATGTGATCATTTGTTATAGAATTATTAGCACGTGTGTTTAGTGACAAGTCAAAATGGTTATATGCGTAAGGGGACAAGTCAAAAAAGTTTTATGCATAAGGAGACTAGTCAAATCGGTTATATGCGTAAGGAGACAAGTCATATTATTCAAAACGCATTTTGTGATTAGTCATATTGGTTATATCATATAACCGATATGCGTATATAAACATATGCGTAAAGAAACAAGTTATGTTATTTAAAAATGCATTTGGTGATAAGTCGACAACGATTGTTTTATTTATTATGAGTAAAAACGCGTGTAATTTCTAACTTGATTTATCTCGTAAAAACGTAATCGACAATAATTTACCTACAGCTTACAAGGATGAGTTATTGCCATTAATACCAAAAGTATATCATCCTTACTACATTTATTTAAAAACAAAAAAAATAATCGATCCTATTATTTCTGACGAAGAAGAATTTTAAATTTATTATTTTATTATATAATATATTTTTTTTTTTACTACTTATTAAAAAAGGAATATTATAATTTTTTTTAGTTATTTATTCATAATATTTTTTATTCATATCTGTAAAAAATAAAATTGTTATTTAAATAAATTAAACTTGATAGCGATCAAAGTTATTAATTATTACAAATGATTATCACAATTCAAAATTATTATAATAGTATAAATTATAATGGTAACAATGTAGCGGTTTTGTTTCTCCTTCCAAATGGGGCAATACTTTTTGATATATTATAATCAAAAATTTGTAAATAGAGAGGTTAAATTTAATAAAATATAGCAATATTTATTATATATACATAATATATATATATTGGTATGCAATATTCACTTATAATCACTTTTATTATTGTATATCTATTTTTTCATATTACGAATAAACTATTTGCCATTTAGTAAAAAAAAATTTAATTGTGATTAAAACAAAAAATCTCTTGGGGGTATGGCCCTCACGACCCCCTAAAATCCTCCATGTACGAGTCATAATATGAGAGAAGAGGATAAGTCATTACATTGAAATTTTATTAATGACAATGGTAACAAGTCACAATATGAGAAAGGAGATAAGTCATAATACTATAACTATAATACTACGAGTATATATTAATTTTAAATGCAGAATGGGACAAGTCATTAAAAAATTAGTAGAAATTAATTTACTTTCTAAATATTATTTTAAATTGTATATAATATTATAAAAAAACAATATCTTAAAATCAAATTCCATTTTATGTATTAGAAAATATTTTATATAGTTTTTTCTCTCTCCTGAAAAGTAGCTGTTTTTGACTTGTCACCCTTCTCATGAACTCCGTCCATATGTGTTACCCTGAACTTTCAATTAGATATCATTTTCTCTAGAAGCAATAGAGTGGCACATATACATCGCATGGCTTTAGCTGTTTTAAGAAGGAGACCTCTAATCCAGAATTCCAGACCGTGTCGTAAGACGACGATAATAATAATAATAATAATAATAATAATAATAATAATAATAATAATGATAATCATGTGTCTTTTTTCAGTTAGTCGTGGTAATGTTATAAATTAAATAATAATGTATAAATTTATTACTGCAATATGTAATGACGTAATGTAAATATTAAAAAGGAAATAATTTTACTACATCATGTATTCATGTATAAAAAAATAATAAAGATAATCCAAACATTTTTCTGACATATAATAAAAATTTGCTGATATATTTTTTTTTTTTATAAATATAACATAATATAAATTTAATATCTATAATATATTATATTTTTATTTTATTTTATTTATTGTGTAAATAGATATATTAATAAATGCAGGTTTCATACGTACGTAATTTCATGCTAAAATTAAATTAATTAAAATGGTAGTTTATTAATAATTTGTCATACAACAAAATATAATACAAAATATCTTTATATATGTTATATTAATTAAAAATAAAAATGTTAGAATAACCTATAATTAATATTTGCAAATTAAATACATTTATAATATAGATATAGAAAATAAAGAGAATAGAAAAATGTTGAATAGTACGTTATAATAAATTAACTCAATATTACAATATTATCATTATCCATTAATTATTCATTTTATATTATATATTATATATTTATATCTATATATATATTATAAATTAACAAATAATTATATATATTTATAATTTATTATAAATGAATAATAAATAATAATAGTTATTTTATATGCATATTGTATACTAAATTATCCTTATTTTTTGTCCTTGAAATGTAGGAATTTTAGATTTTCAGGTGCAATCTAATTTTCATGATCGTAAGCTATATTTGTAAAATTGATATAAAAATTTGTATTATTAAAAAATCTTCAACTTAGTATAAAAACATTCAATTTTATATATATTTATGATATTCTAAACAATACATAAAGATATTCTGATTATAATATCCTTAAAATTTCTGATTTTAATAAAAATAAGTATTCGGAATTTGTATCATAAATTAAAAATAAAAATAAATAATCTATACAACTGAATTACAGGCTAAGGTTAGCAATACCATAGACGTCAGAAATTGTAAAACTAAAATTTTATCATTTTTCTGACAATTAGTAAACTTCGGCATTGATTAAATATACATAGATAGCCCACTTCAATGTTAAATATTGGAAACACCTAAAATGTATCAAATGGAGCCAGAATTGTAATAGTTATGGATTCCTGATAACAGAATGCGCTGATGTTCCATATAAACATTTTTAATCTACAATTTATTGTTATCTTAGTAACCGTTACGTCGTTACATGCTTAAACCTTGTTAGTATTTACTAAGAAGGACGGGCCACCACCACAGAAGGCACCCACTACGACCAACCGGCCATCGGTCCAGCCGTCAACCCATCTGCCATCAGCCCAGCTGTAACCGGCCCAACTGCCATCGGTACAGCTGCAACCGGTCCATCAGCCAACAGCCCACCTTCAACATCCGCGACCAGCGTGAATAGGAAGGGATCGGCGACGAGGCAATGGAGATCTCCTGGACGCGTTCGAGGAGATATTATCCGAGCAGTAACGGGTATAGAGCAGCAAGCAGGGTGGAAACCGCCCCTTTCCACCCACAAACTTTCAGGTTTCTAAGTACCCAGATGAAGGAGAGCTTTACAATGAGGTGACCTCATGTAAAGCCACATAATTCCTTTTGGTTCAAACCATAGGTGTGTACGGCTTAGGGGGGGAGAGTTGACACGGTCGTGTTTCACACCTGTCATATTCCACCCGTCCACTCTGACGGCCTACAGTTCCTATTTGCCTATTAAGACGGGACTACCCGAATTATATGCAAATACTGGTTTGAGCAAAGTTACGTTTATCGACGGCGGCGATGATCGGTGAACCACCGCCACCGCCGCCTGCTCGTTAGTCGTCGTACGGTATTCGAACCCGAGCTTTTGCGATCCGTGCGATTTAATATAATATTATTTAATATTATTTTATTATAAGTTCATTTGAGCTCTTAATGTTCTATTTAAAACATTATATATTAATTGTATTAACATACTAGTAGTATTTACTACTGATTACAATAATATTTGTTATTGTAATCACATTGTTTGTTAAATTATTTAATTGAATAAACTTGATATATATATATATATCCTTTTAAATTGTGTTGTGCGTCGTGATTTGAGCTCGGTCACCTCACGTCCGCAGCATACCTTATGATATTATTTTATATACATAATAATTGAAAATATCTCTTTAAATTTTTGTAGATTATATATTATATATAATATAGTATTCATATTTTTCTACGGTCTTTGAGACATTCTTGTCGAAGTACAAAATCCTCTTCCATTCATTCTTCCTTATACTCTACTACTTCTCTCACTGGTGTCTATCTTCTTTTATTACAATTAGGAAATTTTTTCTGATTCGACCCATCCAGCGTAGCCTCGACCTGCCTAGTGTTTTTTTGTTCCTTGGGTATTTTTTGGAGCACTCTTTGTATTAATTAATTTTTGTTTTCTACACGCGTGGCTTGCCCATTCTAGCTTACACCGTTTGATCTCGTTCAAAAATCTTGATCAAACATAGGTCAATGTGTAACACGTTCCTCTCGAATACATTTAGTCTATCTTCTTCTGTTTTTCGTAACGTCTAACATTGTGAACAATATATGACTATTGATCGTATAATTGTAAAATACAACTGAATTTTTACCTCTTTTGAATAAAATCTTACGTTGAACTCTTACGTTGAAAACTAAATGTAAATGAATATCTATGCAAATATAATTTTTAATCAATACCTCTATAGTCAAAACTGAACTTCACTCAGAATCGTTTTTTCGAATGAAAATGATAATTTATCTTTGCATTCAAATTTTAATTAAAATTCAACACTATACACTTTACACCTGTTTCCCTTCCACATTAGTATCAGCTCTTATTTTTTATTAATGAATTTATATTAAATTAGGATATAACTAATTGCGTGTAGGTTGAAAAAATAATGGTTAATTAACATCGTGTGAATTTATTATTATGTAGAAAAATTGAAAATTGCATGTACATAAAATTCATTTTAATTTATATTGCAGAAATAGTAATGGGTTATGATGAGGAAAATCAATATGAAGAACTTAAAAGTTTGTATATAATGTCGTAAAATCAAATTACAAATTTATATTATATTATCGAATCTATAATTATACATTTTCTCAAAATATATATTTATTGACATTCACATTATTCAATATATTTAGTATTCTATAATTGAAAATTAATGTCCATGATTATTATAATTAATAAGGGGCATGGGGTGTAGTCCGGTAATCGGGGTAACAATCGCGAAAGCTACTGAAGTGTTAAACACCGTAGCCGGGCATCGACAGCGAATGGATGACCGTCGCTGTGAAATCTAGCCTACTGCCTCGACTACTACCATTTCCCCAACCAGGTATGGCAGAAACCTACGGGTACCAAATTAAAATTCTGGCAATTAGGCGTCCGGCGCCATACGAAAGAAAGGAAAAATTATAATTGATATATTCTAAAATTATTAAAATATATTCATTGATAGAAATAAAGGCAAAATATGAAGAAGAAACCATAAATAGTATGTATATTGTACCTATATTATTATACAATTAATAATATTGGTTATTTTCAGGGTTGTATTTAATAAATAACGCAATATTTTTAGCCATCCTGGAGGCACGAATTTATGTGCTTGCCTTAATTATGTGTATTAGTCTGGTCCTCCAAGACTAATCCTCCAAGAGGACTATGGAGACGATCTAACAACCAGTCCTTTTAAAAAAATAAACCAAAATGCGGAACAAATATTTTAGTAAAACAGAATGGAAACATTGGAAAAGATTTGGATTTGGACTAGAAAGTTTATTATATATACACATATATATATATATATATATATATATGTATATTATATAGGACGTTGGAAAGGAATAGTCTCGGAAATAGTCTTGACGATCAATCTACTATTCACCATTAATACACTAATCATATCTATATCAGCCTGTTCTTCCCTCACTCCTCAGAATCGTTATTTTTAATTCGATGATTTATCAATGCAGTTAAATATTAATCAAAATACAATACTATTCCATCCCAAAATTTCTTTCTACAACAGAAGGTGGGTATTCGACTTTTTTAAATTATATGATTTTGAGGATAAGCAATTTAAAAAGTAGATATTACTTCATTTATATGTTTCAATTACTTACCTTAATATCTAATTATATTATTTAAATTTATTAGTTTTTAATTACATTTTCACTTTACATTATTTACAATCATATTGTGATAATTTAAATGAAACTTTTGTAATGACTAAAATGTAAAACGAACAAAAATCTGTTAGATTGAAATATTTTACTTAATAATAATTAAATAATATTATAATAATTACTTATAAATAATTATTAAATAATAAAAAAAAATATTTTAGAAATATTAATCTTAAATAGAAAACTTTATGAAGGTAATTATTCTATAACTTAAGTATTTATACAAAATTACAAATCAAATTAATTTTTAATTTATTGTTATTATTTGTATATTATTTTAAATTTAG
>JAIUCT010000028.1:101648-148307 GCA_021307375.1 Tetraneura akinire
CAATGATGGTGTGTAATATTTGATTATTTGAACTACAAATAAATTAGTAAATTAACTATTTTTATAATTACAATATAAAATTAATATATTTAAAAAAAGTATAATTAAATAATTTATATGTATATGTTTTAATAATATAATAAATATACAAATTGCAATTATAAACTGTTAATATAATTATTTTCATTATAATCTTATTTTGTATTTATATTATATATTATAAACCTATTGCAAAGGCGAAATGTTAAGAAACAAATTATGTAAGTACCATGTATTATTTAAATTAATTGTTCAAAAAACTTTTCCTATTTAATTAATCACATTTAAACTTATAAATATAACATTTATAAGCCTTTTATAAACTCAATTTATAATTTATTAGACCATAATTATATGTTATAAATAAGTAAACTAAATATATTTCATATATTTAACCTAAATATTTTGAATTTGCATTTTGATTGTCTATTAGATTCTTTATATAAGAAACAAATATAAAACTTTAAAATTGAAAATAAAACAATTTTAATAATTTTTTTACCACATTATACTAACTTAAAATAACAAATTAAGCATCATATTAAAACTTTTAAATACAGAATAGGACATAATAGGACGAATAGGTCAAATAGGTTTGGAAAATTTAGTGGCACTTTCATAAAAAATATTTTTATAATATTTAATATAAAATAAATAATAATAAAAAAATTATATTTATATATTACATAGCAATGCCAATTATAATTTAATAAATATAATTGTAATGAATGTTCATACAAAATTAAAAAACTATATTTTATTTTCTGAGCGAAGCGAAGAATGTATTATAATGATGGTGTGTCTTTTTTTTTTTATTAAGACACTTTTACTACCCGAAATAATGCTCCGATTTTCACAAATAACATGTTTCCGGTAAGAAAGTGGATGTAGATGGTACTTTATTAAGGTAGTTTTTCGAATTTCTCAAACAACGAAAAAATGACAAAAAAACGGCATTTTTCACAAAAACTGAAATTTTGATGAATTTGATTTCAATATTTCACGATAACTCAAACAATTTTTAAATAAGAAACTTAAACATTTTATTGAGAATTCTCATAGTTACTTTATATATTTGGTAATATTGTGGAACCGTTACGTTAATTTTCCTACAAAATATAGGACTTTGAATATTTCGTAAAATTCTCTTTCTATGTATAATGTTTAGTCATATTGGCAATTGTTGGTATTACGGTCTGAAAATTTTACTGAAGTAGGTATATTCACATAATACTTAACATCATTTCAAAATATTAGAAAAATCCTTGGTCTTAATTTTCTTTTATAGCGTTTAAAATTGATATGTTTAGTTTAAATGAAAGTCTTAGATATCCATACGAATATTCTTTATATTATTTCTCAATACTTTTACAATAAAAATTAATAGAAAAGCTAAAAAATTTTATTGAAGCATACTGATATATATTTTAAAGTATTTCCAAAATTTTAGGAAATTCTCAATTCTCAATTTTTTTATAGGTGTTTATAGTTAAAATATCAGTAAAATTAATATTTAAAGTATTTATATCAAAGTATTATTTTTATTCTTCGTATTATATTTCAATATTTTACAATAATGTTAAATAAAATTAACAAATTTATTTATGATATGGGCATTTAGATGACAAGGGATATTATGAGCATTTATATTGATCTTAGAGACTTAAAAAATGTATAGGCTGTTCATTTATGTACATTTGTGTACCTACATGGTCCCTATATGTGTTATAAAATTTTGCAATTTAAATATTTAATAAAAAATGTCAAAATAATTTTAATAAATACCTATATTATCTGACTGAACTTCGCTCAGTATCTTTTTTCGAATGCAATGGTTTATCATTGGATTCAAATTCTAATTAAAATTAAACACTATGATTTGTACATCTATATCCCTGCGGCAGGAGTATCCTTTCCCTTGATTTTTTAAAATTATTTTAATGACTGAAAATTGAATTATTTTTTGTAAATAATTTATAACATTTGGTACTATATTACTAATTAATGATAAGTTAATAAAAGTATGGTAATAATTTTTTTTCAGCGGCTATATATATATATTGGTCATATTTACTGTATATGAATGAGGAGTTGTATTCAGAAAGTAATAGCAGTAATAATGGTAATTTTTTTGTTGCAAATATAAAAAATAATTAATTTTAATATTATATTATAGGTACCTACATTTTTTTTTTTTTTATCATTATTATTATTATTATTTTTATTAAGCCGCGACAACGGAGGCAATAGTCAATTATAAAAATTACAAAAAATTACAATATATACATATTTATAGTTTATAATTTTACAATTAGTTGTGTCTTAGTAAGAAATTTGAATAAATTTTCTATAGAGATGAAATTTGTCCCCAAAGCTTCTGCATGGTTGTATGATATATTGATTAATAGTCCATCTTATTCATATGTTCTACAGTCTGTTATAATTTGTTCGACAGTGAGAGGGATACCGCAAGTTGAACAAATAGGTTGCTCATCTTTTGCCATTAGGTACCCATGAGTGAGCCTTGTATTTCCAATTCTCAGTTTAATTAGTTTCTTTTGGTATTTTCGTGTTGAAGTTTGAGGCCACGGAATTATTGTGGTTTTGTTTTTATTTAGCTTCGTTGTTTGGTTTGTCCATCGAATTTGCCAAGATACACCATAATTTAATTTTATAATTTTTCTTAACTCTTGGAAAGGAATGGATGATATTAAATCAGAGGAATTGGATGTTGCTGCTATTTTGGCTAGGGTGTCTGCTTTTTCATCGCCATTTATTGATGAGTGACCAGGTATCCAAATGAATGTTACTATATTTTTTTTTTATATAAGTTATAACCACGATTGATACAATAATTTTAATATTGTATAATCGGAATAACCACGATTGATACAATAATTTTAATATTTTTTATTGTAAAAACCAAAAATCACACATGAGAAGCGCCCTCTATCTTTGACCGCTCATTAATACAGCTATAGTATATGCAAGGCACGTCTATTAGTATAAGGTCTATGGGTATAATACATTTTGGAGCAAGATCAAAGCTTAGATTATCACAAATCGTAATTAAGTCTTCAAATAGGCGCTCATAATAGTATTGTCGCTTACTTGACACTAAAACATAGACTAAAGGCAAAATTCTGGAATTAATTCCACCAACAGGTTACAGGTGCATGTATAGTATACATTTATAAAAATAAATTGGTTACAGTTTTAAATGTACCATCCATAACCCAGTAATTAGCTTGAACAAGTTTTGAAATTTTATTTTCAGTAGAAAAAATAAATTTTATTTGATTTTCAATTGTACTTTCTTTTAACAAAAACTGTTGACCGTTTATAGACTTACGTAAATTATCATAAATATCTATTTCTAAAAGATTAGATGGTTCTCTATCTCTAGGTAACCATTTTCTTCTTGATCGAAATATAATTTTTCGTGTAGCTTCTATTGTTGTCATGTATGGTTTGCAAATCTGCGGAATTTGACTCATTGTTTCTTGTATAATTTTTGAAGGCTTATCTCGAGTAAATTGATCTTTTAAAACGATATTTTTAACGATTTTTTTTCACTGTTACACGACATGGATCTGGTTCGTGGTTATGTTGAAGTTGAGAATAATTTTTAAGGTGATGTCTTCCGTCAACAAATATTGTTACCGCTCTAGCATTACAATAATCGTAATCACTATATCGTTTTAAGTGTTTTCTTTTTTCACATTCCTATTTTCCCAATAATATATATGTTTACGGTTTTTGTTTTAAATCATAATAAAATTGTCAATTAATAACTCTTTAACAAATATTTCAATTTTATGCTCCATTGTAAAATACGACTTAATACTTACACTACATATATACACCACATTAACGTTGATTATACTCGTATGTCGTATATGTAAAACGTCCAGCTGACAACTAAATTCACTAGTAACTACAACTAGCAGAAACTGTGTGTATTGTCTGTTAGGAAATTTTAAATCCCAAATATTGTATGTAGTGACTGTAAATAATGTATAATATTGCGAATTATATGTTATCGTAATTATTATTGTCATCTTTATTTTCACCTGTCGATAAAAGGTAATGTTGGCTATCTGTCCTTATCGGTTAAATTACTTTCAGAGAATTTTTCGTCGGCCAAATGTTGATCGGCTATTTATATTCGGCCATTTTTTTGTATCCCATCACCACAACCTTATTGATTGTACATTTTTTTATTCATTTTTTTTTTTTTTTTTTTTACGATGTTACCACTATATTTTGTTTCAACTTTGAAATTGAGGCATCGTAATTAGTAATTAGTTAAAGTTATTATTTTGATTAAGAAATATAAGTACATATCAATGTATTTGATGTTTAAAATTATATAATTTAATAATATAATTATTTTTTCTTAAAATTCAATGCTAAGTAAACATTATTTTTTTGTTTTAGTGTTTAATATTCTTTCCAGAGATACATTCATTGAATCAATAAGTAAATGTATAATATTATAATGATACAGGAAATGAACTTGACAGAATATTTAAAAAACAATATTTTTAAAATAATGAAAAATATATTTGTAATTATATATTTTTTGAAGTCATTGATCCATGGTCCATTTATCAATTAATGTTTCTCTGTACTTTTGTAATATTTGAATTGCAATATTAATCTAATTTTCTAAATTTACATTTATTACTTTTACAAATTATTAATAATAGACAGTTTAAACATACCTATAGTGATAGAATAACGTGGTACTCGTACTTACCTGTACACGGTTTTGCCAAAAATATTAGGTACCTATAGAGACATGTAATTATAACTTATATTAATATTAAACTATCTAGGTATCTTTACAATATCCGAATATCTATTTCATAATTATATTTTATTATTAGGTAATACAACCATTTTTAAAGATAGGTATAATCATAATGTAACAGAAATAGTAAATAATGAAATATCAATTAATTTAAATCCAAAAATTCACTAGGAAGTTCGGAACATATGATTTTTTATTTTTTATCCTAAAGTATTTGATAAATTATTATAACTTAGATCATATAAATAATAAGTGTATATAGGTAGTTAAATTATAATTATGTATAATCTATGAATTACAATAAAATTTAAATTTTTTCAAATTTTTACATAATACTTAAGTAGGATCTCATTTCATAGGCAATATATATTTTTCGTAATGTTTAAATTTACCCATAAGAATGCGACGTAGAACTTGTATATACCCTATTCAGAATAAGAAAGGTCCTTGGCTGACAACTTCTACACTTGGGCGTAACTTTTTTTCTAGCTTCTATATGAACGCCACAATCTGCGGGAGTGTCGCATCATTCTAATATCGAAAATGAACATGTAAACATAATTTAAAATATAATACGCTAGTAATGACCGTCATGCGGGGTAATGAAACGAATTGTACGTCTACTCGGCGTCACCGGCACACAGCGCTAAAAGTATCGAATGCTAATCGGGTGATAGAAATGGTAGAGGAAACGTCTGACCGTAATCGACGAAAACTCGTCGCCGCCGAGGACCTTTCTTATTCTGAATAGAGTCTAATTATTGCATCTAGGTACTAGAATAATTCTGTCTCAAATGTCAAATTTGACATAATATTTTAATTTACTAAATAATTAAATATCTTTTAATAGGCTCTGATATTAATTTATAATTATAAAATTTAACATTTGTATTATATTTTTAGTATGTAATAAATATCAATAATAACATTGATAAATGTTAATCTTTATAAATTATAAGTGAGTACAGAAAAATATTCGTTCAATTCTACATTAGTTGAAATATTAATTACTATCAATTATCATTATAATATATTTACATACAAATCGATAGTTATTTATTAATATTTTGATTTTGTTATTTGCTATAAAGTAAATTTTTAAATTGGGTCTGATACATGTCAGGCAAATTAATGTCGGGATAAAGTACTGATCCCAAACAAAATATATAAATTAAATATGATTTAGTATAAATAATAATAATATATCAAAATATAATATTTCCTCTTTGGTATAAGAATAATAAATAATGTTCAAAAATGTTAATGCATCAAATACATACAATTCCTAAATTAATATTTGTAAGTAACTGGTTAAGTATGTAGTGGTTTATGAAATGTTAAAAAAACAAAAAATAATAATAATAATCAGCTCTAATATAAATATTCTGAACTAACTGATCCATAATTATATTTTAAATATTCATTCAGATCTTAGTTATAAATAGGTAAAATAAAAAAATAAATACTCACAGTACCGTGGATTCACAAGAACTGACTAGGTGCTACATAATTACCTGCAAAACACTTAAGACTACCATAGGAAAACAATAATTATAAAAAACTTAAATAAACATAACATTTAATAATACAGGTAAACTCTATGTAGGAACTTTTATATAGGTGATCAGCTAGGTAAAAATTATCCAAGTGAATGATAGAAAACCTGAAAACAGCGTATTGAAATTGAATAGTGTTGAACTCAGATATGATATTCAAAATATTTAAAATATTTATTTTGATATTTAAGTTTTAAGATACGTATATTATAAAGAAAATATACTTTAATGGCGATACAAATATACAATTATGCATCGAGTAGCAACCCGCGTAGATGTACTCGTAGATTAAAAATAAATTTAAAGAATAATAAAAACAATGATTTTAACGTCCCGTCGAAAAACGTTAACGTGTGCAGACGAACGTATAAAACAACGGAAAAAAACTATAGGTAACGTTGAATAATTAATGTAGAATTGTAGATCGTAGTACGGTAATGACTTTGATATAAGTGGTGGTCAAACGGAGGGATGAGGGGGATAGATCCCCCCATGAACTTCTTTTTTAATGTTTATAATAATAAACACATAATTACATTTATGTGTATTGTACATTATTTTATACTTTTATATATTAAATTATGTTTTATTTTTGGCAATTTTCCACAGAATAATATGTCCATATGACTAATGAGTAATGACTATATTTTTATACATTGTGTCACTGAGTATAGCCATAGTGACATTGAGTATACCTATTAATTATTATTATCAACTAGTAGACTCATATCTAAAACAAGACTGTTATTATTATTAATATTAATAATATTTAGTTGTTTATACGAGTACTATAAATATATGGGAATTATCCCGTACCTTGTTCGATTATCGTGAATATTCAATAACAACATTCCTCCTTTGATCAAGTGAATCGGCGACCGAAACGTATTAATACATTTTGACCATCTATGTCATCAGTAGGTTCATTGATTATTATTAAATTTAAAATTGGTCATATTTTCCATTTTGATATCCTTATCACCGTCACGTGTTTTGTTTTTTGTACTCTTATATAATATGTAGAAATATTGTTAAGAATAAAGTGAATGTATTCATTTACCCTAATTTTGTAAAAAAATTATATTAAATATACCATAAATTTAATATTAATAATTTAATAATACGTGTTAAAAAATCAGCCACATCCCCCCCATAACAAAATCATTTGACCGCCACTAAGTCTGATATGATCATAACAGCTATTATTGAAGTACTAATTATGTCGTGCCGAAGAGAGTGAGCGATCAATAATTAATTATATTAATAATTAAAATAATTATTATACGTGGAAGGTTTTATTTATAAAATAATATTAAAATTAAAAGTACATAATTATATAAGATGCGACGCACGCATTCGATGTACTTAATATATTCACGTCACAACAAATATATTTTATTAAAAATAACAAGGATTCTTCCTATCATTCGTTTTTTCTTACGTAACGTATGAGAAATATTAGTGTGAATAATATGCTCAATATAATTTTTAAATGCCTAAATTCGGTTATTCGTATATTATTATCATAATCAATATTAAAATAATTATTGCAAACGTTTTTTTGTGGCTACGCAAAACGCAATTATTATTTTATTAATATATATTTCTTATTCCTGTTATATGATTTACTTTACTTATATAGTTCTATTTGTATATTAAAACATTAATAAATTAAACTAAATGACAATATAATATAATACATATTACATTTGACTATTTTAGAAAACGATAAAAAATTTAAATTAGAATGTGATGAATTGTATACACAGTGAATTTTGATAGTGAATTTTACCGGGCAAACATTAAAATGCCATTTTAAAATAGTATATATTAAGAATAGAATTAGTAAAATAATATTAATCAATTAATTTTTCAAAATATTTTATACACATACTCGTATGTTTAGTATATAGGTTAGAAGTTAGATATAGCATATAGCCATGGGGTTTTCAAAAAACAGACGCTTAAAATTATATAATCTCGTATCTCGTATACGCATGGTGTCCTAGATCTACTTGCTCAATGTCATTGTTATTTCCGTGAAAATAATGATTTTTGAATACCGTTTGAAACATCGTCTCCTAAAGGTTGAGATTTTTGATATGACCATTACCTACTCTTTATTATTCCTAAGTTATTTACAATTACATACAAAATTAAGTTTTTCCAGGAGCTTTATCCTCCGGGTTGTTTGAGCAAACGCCCATTGAAGTCTATCGCTTGACGCAATCTCGGGACTTCTTCCTATCATACAATGGGGGTGGGATTTAGTTATTGTTGCCCGGAAAACTGAGTGCAGTAGCCAAACCAACGATAACCCAACTCGTAATTGACAAACTTAAACAAGCGGTCCAGAGGAGTGACGTCTAAAAAAATGATGGTCCGGAAAAGAACAGTTTGCTTGCTCCTTGCCTTCATGGTTTTAATTAACTAGTTCTGCTACAGTTGACTTCGGCTATGTGTCAATCTGGATAGGAATTCTGATATCCCAAATTAATATTCCTTCATGAGTGGATGTCTGCTGCGAATGGTCGTTTGAGTTAAGTAACTTTGGAGCATGAGTCGCTGGTTAACTAGATCTTCGTTTCTTCTGAACTGGTACTGTTGTAGTTATTGAGTAGGTATATGCATTTTAAAGAATGGTTGAAAACTGATTATTCTCAACGAAATACCTATACAATACATTTAGATATTACATAAAACATTAGAATACATTGTAGTTTGTGTGTTTTTCTTTTTAATTTGTCATTAAGTTTATTTTGAATTAATACACTATTATCACACAAAAAAATATTTATATTATATATATTTCATTAATTAAATTTTGGATTGTATTAGAGTAATTATAAGTTTAAATCTAAGAAACCCAAAATCATGATTTAAAAACATTGAGAATTAATAACATGTGAACATAGTATATTATATATGTGTATAACAGTGTTACATACATCATGTTAAAAAAAAAAATGAGGAAAAACCAAGAAACATACGAGTATGTTAAAATTGTATACATTGCCTGATCGATAATGTATTTATTAAGAAAAATTTAATTTATAATGTATCTAAATAATATACTAAAAAAATTACAATAAGTTATAATTTTACATTTTTACATTTTAGAATTCAAGAAAATCTAAGAAGATTATTATTATATTATTTATATTGTGGAATTTGTTTGTAAATTATAAATATATTCTTTTATAATAATTATATAATCATTATTAATATCATTATTACAATCATTATTATGTTAGTAATTAATTTAAAATAAATTAAATAAAAATTATATTATGTAATAAATTACATTTCAAAATAATATACATAATTTAAAAACCTAACATTTTTGTTTATTTATTTAGTTTTTCTTTGATAGTAATTATCTAATCGATGGTTAGAAAATTGGTTTAAACCGAGTTTATATTTTTTGTCCACTCTAATCAAAACCAAGAACAAAACAAAAAAAACAGATTTTCAAAAATACAATTAAAAACAAAAATTATATTAGTGTTAGGCTTTTTATACTGGTTGTTTATCAATTTTTTAAAATTAAGAAAAAAATATTGTTTTTTTTTTAACTCATAAATAATAATACCCAAATCCACAAAAATTTAATTTTAATTAAGCAAATACGTATTTCGATAACATTGTTACCATTTTCAGTGGAAAAACACAAAGGTCTGTGTTTTACACACATATTTGCTTAAATAAAAGTAAATTTTTGTGGATTTGAGTTTTATTTTATTTAAATAAATTATCCACAATCACTCAAAAACAAATCATAAATTATTATTATTCTATAATACTATATTAGTTCAGTTCAGTAGCGTATTTAGGATTTTGTCAAGGGGGAGGATATGAATTTATTAAGTGGTCACAAACTTGAATATGATCCCCCGCCCAACTCCCAAAGTTACCATGAAATATTATAGCTTATTATTAATATTGTATATAAACTATACACGGTAATTAAGAAATTATGATAAACGTATACCTAATGAGTTATTCGATTAAAATATTAAATGTTTATTAAAACAAAATAAATAAATAAGATTAACGTCGAATAGGTTAGGTTACAACTTAGAATATAATATTACATTAAATAAAAAGCATAATAGCAATAAAAGCAGAGGTATGAGATACAGGTATAAAGAGGATTGTGTATAATTTTGATTACAATTTGGGTGCAATGATAAATCATTACATTCGAAAAACGATTCTGAGCGAAGTTCATCAGATAATATATGTACCGATTAATTTTTTGCATTTATAAGTCTCTACGTTCAATATAAATAATTTTACTGAAATTTCAAATTTAAAGACCTATAAAAAAAATTGAGTCTTGAGATTATCGTGAAATATTGAAATCGAATTCGTCGAAATTTCATTTTTCATGAAAAGTGCGGTTTTTTCGTCGTTTATTCTACTCGTACTTATGTCAATTTTGAGAAATTCGAAAAATGACCTAAATATAGTACCAACTGCATCCACTTTTGAACCGGAAACATATGCTATTCATTAAAATTGGAGCATTATTTCAGGTGTAAACGTGCTTTCATACATAAAAAAAAATCATACTTCATTATAAAATCAATACATTCTTCGCTTTGCTGAATCTAAAATAGTATTTAATATGATGGCTATAATTATTTACATATTTTACATTCTATGGGGAGATTAAGTGGATTAATCCCGTAAATACGCAACTGGATCAGTTTATAATATATGATTATATATTTCATTTTCTACCATTTTTCATTAATATTTTGAAACTATTCTATATAATAAGACGAGCTGATACTTCTGCCGCAGGGTGCAGGGATATAGGTGTGCAAATCATAGTGTTGAATTTTAATTAGAATTTAAATGTAATGATAAACCATTGCATTCGAAAAACGATTCTGAGCGAAGTTCAGTCAAATAATGCCGTTGTTTCATTATTTTCGTACCTGTATTTTCGAATAAACTAAAAATATCAACTTAAAACAACTATGAAAACAAATTAAGCCTAGTAATTTTTCTAATATTTTATGATATTAAGTTGTATGTCAGTATACTTCAGTAAAATTTTCAAACCTTAATACCAAAAATTGCCAAATTTATTATACATCATATACCTACATAAAAACGAGAATTTTACGAAATATTCAAAGTCCTATATTTTCTAGAAAAATTAACGTAACTGTTCCAAAATTTACCACATATCGTATATATAGTAGCTATGTGAAAACCCAAAACATTTTCAAGTCTCTTCAAAATTGTCTGAGTTATCGTGAAATATTGTAATTGAATTCGTCAAAATTTCAGTTTTCGTGAAAAATGCCGTTTTTTCGTCGTTTTTTCTATTGCAAAGGTCAATTTTTACAATACTACATCCTCTTTCCAACCGGAAACATAGGTATGCTATTCATTAAAATCGGAGCATTATTTTGGGTAGTAAAATTATCTTTATTTTTATTCATAAAAACAAAAAGAAAAGACAAACATCATTGTAAAACCAATACATTAGGGGGGGGCTTTCGTACCCAGATATAGTGGCCCGGAGTTTTTTGGGTCTTTTATTAAAATAAATTTGTTTATTTATATAATTCATATGAACACAAGTGACAATTGAAAATGTAGTGAAATGCACATTTTGTTTCAATTCACAAAAATAATTTAAAAAATAATTATATAATTATATCTCTCATAGGGTCCATTTCCCCAGCCCCCATTTTTTTGAATTTCGAACTTTTTTTAGTGTCAATTGTTTGTGCATCGTTAAACGATCGTTTGTGCAGAAATGTGCACGAAACCCCGTCGTTTGTGCACAATTATTTCCGAAGTTATCCTTAAAACAAATTCGGGGGGCTGGGGAAATGGACCCTCTCTCATAGACATAATAATATGTATTTATTTTATTGATAAATTTGTTCGTGGGTTATCGATTAATTATCTTATTGTATGCCCGTATAACTACGTAGTAACAGTTAAGTTTGTCTTCAACCACTGAAATTACTGAACCCGAAATAGTTTTTAGATATGATGATAATGTAATATCCTACACAATTGATTTTATTGTTTATTCTGTCTGATGACTGATATAGATCATCGGTTTCAAGCGGTCAAATATATTTGTAACATTTATGAACCATTATTAAATTTTTTATCATTGACCAACGAATAATTGGATTTGAAAACAAAATTACTGGTAGAAAAATACCAGTTAGATTTATCTGAAAATTTGTGCCACGAAAGTTTACATTTGATAAATATATATTCTTCAACATTTCAAAAAAGTATTGTAATGCCTCCGATCGAATTAATTAGGTAATTTCATTTTTTGTATTTGCAAACAATAATTGTAAACGTATGTATTTGTATTCGATTATTCTGAACAATTCCGGTATCTGGTAACTGTAGCAGAAGCAGAAAGATCTTTCATTAAATTGGCAAATTCACTGAAAACATGGCAAAAGTCAACAATTGGCCAAGAACTATTAAACTCTCTTGCTCTTCTAACTATAGAAAATACATTAGCTTCAACAATAAATTTTATATCATATAATTAGTGAATTCGCTGTACTTAAAGCACGTAAAGTAAAATTTTAATTTAACATAAAATATTTTATATACATATAACATATATCTATGTCAAATTATATATTTTTTTCTTTTTCGTAATTGTATTGTAATAATAAACATAGAAATAAATTATTTTGGTGAGAGTCACTTGTAGAAATTTTATTAAATAAAAATACCCAATGTCTACAAAAATTTTTTTTTTTTTTTTTAAATTTTTTGTAGACATTGGGTATTTTTATTTAATAGAAATAAATGTTATTATTTAAAAAAAAAAAATATATTTTGTTTTTAATAATGTTCGGTAATGGTAAATGGGGCCCGAAAACATATTTAGTACGGGAATCCAATATTGTATGCGGGGGCCTGCATAATATAATATGAAAAGACACGCATTATTGTAAAAGTACCTAATAGATTTTTTTGCTTTGCTGAAAATCTAAAATATATTAATTGAAATAAAAATTTTATAACATGACTTTTTTGATTTCTGTAAGTTTATATTTTATAATGATGAATAGTAAGTTTCTAAACTTATCATTTTAATCAATATATTATTATGATGTACACCTGAGTTTGTAATAAGTATACCTATATATAGCCACGAATTAATGTCTACATTAAGAAAATATATACTATGTATAATAAGTACCTACGTGACGTAATACAGACTGAAAATATTTAAAAACAACAATACAAGTATAGTATATTATGTATACCTACATAGCTACATATAGGCATGAATTAATTTCTAAATTAAGAAAATTTATTCTCTGTTTATGTATTTGTGTAACATCTATGTACCTACGTGACTTAATACAGGCTTTAAATATTTAAAATCACAATAACTACAAATAGAGTTTTTAAACATTAAACAATTATAATTTTCATAACAATATATATTTTCACTCGTGGACCCTGCTGATTATAATTTTGAGAATTTAAATTTCAATCATACATTTTAATACGAACATAAAAATGTTTAAAAATAATTTAATATTCATCATCGTGGAAATTTGTGTTCATTTATACATACATGCATCGAATGCTGAAAATACAAGTATAGTTATGCACATTATTATATTGTTACATATTTAGTAATATGATAATATTTATAAATTTATAATATAATATATTAAAAAATAATTGGTTAAATTCAAAATAATGTATTTGGTATAATACGTATTATGTTAGATGAAGTAGACAGTGAACAAAAAATTGTTAAGAATAAATTTATTTTGTATTTACATAATCATATTGCACTAATTAACTATAACTATTGAACAAAAAATTGACTATACGACTATATGTAGAAGTAGAAGTATTACTTATTATTAACATTATACAGATATACAGTATTGATAATATTATTTTTATATTAAGATTTAAACGTGATCATTTATTTATTAATTATTTCATAGACAGTGGTCGAAATGGGTCAAAAATCAAAATAGTGGAAGAATTCCTAGTGGTTAGACGGCTATAGTTATTTAATGAAATTAAACATTTTTATACATTACAGACTATTTAATTTCCCTAATAAATATTTACTAAGTCTAATTTCTATTTATTTTGTAGTAAGTATCTATATAGTAAAATTTAAAATTAAATTATACTCGTAAAATAATTTCTATCATGGCCTTTCGTACGAGTATATCGTATTATTGTATGTACACTACAAATTTTAATAAAAAGTATAGAAATAAGGATACAATATTAGTTATTACCAGTATAATAAGTGGAGTGATGGATTGTGTTAATTTTCCCTGTATCTCCTTTAATTCATCCATTTGTTTATATATAAATAGGTTTAGTGTTATAGTGTATAAATCCATGCTCATTATATAGACAATCTTCGAATAAAACATTACACAATTGATAGGTATTCTATTTTCAATAAGTGGATAAAATATAATAAATGCATAAAAATTACAAAGATATTTATATTAGATAGGTATATAAAATGAGATACCTATCCTATAATTTCTAAAAATATTGACGACCAAAAAGTGAAAAAGAAAACCAGTATATCTTCTGTATCTAACATTAATGATTAAGCGTAATACTTATTTCATGTATAGGTATATAAAATTTATGAGTGAAAGTATACGCATATTGAAGTTTAATGTATTATAATAAGAATAATAATAATAATAAATATACATATTTATGTATCAAATATTACTTTTTTTTCTAGTGGAGAAATGCATATGTACGTGTACAAATATATACTTAATAACATTAAATATGAATATAGTAACAAAACTATTATTAAAAACACTTATTTTATATTTTACTATTGTAAGTAATCATATTTAGATTTTCGTTCTAGGTTGGTATAAGCATAATGCCATAATGTACTCGTATTATTTATGTGTTGTATATTTTAAAAAAGCATTTTAATTTATAATATTATAACCGACTCATTAATACGAATATTATATTATAACTTATAATATTACATATTTTCATCTTAATAACATTATTAAATTTTTCACAATTCTTTTATAAATTCTATACTAATGATTAATTGCAGATGAACTAAGAAGTATTGGATTCCAATGTAAGTCCTACTATGTAATTGTGTTACAGTATTAGTAAATATAAAAGTCAACGGTACTCTGTACTTAGGCGCGTAATAAATTACTAAATAATTGCAATGGAAAATTATTGTATTATAAATATTATAATTAAGATTTGAAAGAAATAACAAATCATTGTAAAAGTTTAAAACAATCGGTTTTGAACAATGTGATTTTAAAAGTATTACATAATAATATTATCCATATTAAGTAGGTAGGTACTTAAGTTTTAATTGTTTTATATTAATAGTACTTTAGAAATTAATCCAGAGTTTTAAATTTTTAAATATAAAATAATATTTTTTAGACATTATACAAATATATCTGTATTTTTTTTTTTTTAAACATTTTACAAATAAATTTGTATAGTTCTATATGTAAACAAAAAATATACATAGGCTATAGGCATATCAGTTCTAAACTATTATCAACCTAACCTAACCTACTTATCAATCATCAGTGTGTGTACTACAATTAAATTTGATTTTTCTAAATTTTATATTTATTTTTAAAATCAATAATGCGAAAATATATTTTTATATTATGGAAATCAAATTATTTCTTCTCAATAAAATGAAATATAAAACATACTAGGTACTTAGAAATCAAATTTTCACCTTAACTTATTAAAATTAAAATTTATATGTGTTATAAGTTATACTTATAACCAAGGATGAAATCAATTTATATTTTACTATTTTTATTTTTATTTTATAAGAGATGTTTTTATAATGTGTATTGTTTATTAATAATGTAGGTATTTGTTTTTATCACGTCATATTAATATATTATATTGTTCGAGCTTCGATATAAATCGTCGCTATTGCGGGATTTTACGCGTTTCTACACCGATAATTCGCGAGTCCACCTCCCGTACGGAAACGCAATTAAAAACTACTGTTGTCTCCATGTACTCGGTCTGTCGTCCAATAACTGTCGCACCGAGTGTACGCGTTATTTGATATTCGTGTCGTTGCGTTTTTATACGCGCCCTTTGAGTTATATACGCGTTAAAATTATACGCGCGTAGTGGATTTTACATACGCGTCCTTTTTTTCCATACACGCGTCGTATACCATACGCATTGGTGAGTGTACCTACGCCCCCCCCCCAACATTGACGTCCGTATTCCAGGGAAGGTCCAGGTCGGCGTATTTTATTTTTTTGTTATCATAATACATTTATATTATATTTGTGAACGCTTAACGTTTTTCTTTTATTCAGCGTATTTGTACGTGATCGCCTACTACCGCTTATTATTATTATTATTATTATATTAATATACTAGTGTGCCTGCCATTTGCGGCACATTTCCATAACTATCATATTTTCAAGTTATTAAGTGCTATACACTTTTTATGCCGGCTTCCGTCTCACTTCCAGTTTCCCTAAGTGCAAGTCATTCGGGGCAATCGCCAGTGTAGACACCCTTTGGCGCAACATATTCTTATATTATATTACATACAATTTAATAATAAATATTTAATTTATGTTTAATTACTAGCATATTACAAAAATAAAAACTAATACCTACAAGGAAATATATTCAATAAAATATTTGAGATTCCCTTAAAGAAATCCTGCCCACGGGCCTGATTATATTTATATTAAGATATAATACAATAGACTCAAATGTATTATTATGCAGTTCAAACAGGAAATTAGAATATTAACATTATTATACAAACATCCAATAATTCAGAATTAAAACTCATATAGCTTGAAAAATATCAAATATCAATTGAACAAGGATGTTTATTATTGGGATACCATGTAATTATTTATACTGATAAAATTTTGAAGGAATAAACTAGGCGAACTTCATTTGATATCATATAAGACATTTTAATACGAGTAAAAATAAAATATGTAATAATACTTGACTATAGGGACTATCATTTATTTATATTCTAAGTTATATCATATAAAATATAAACTAATAAACTAATCTAATTAACGTTGTACATTTACTTAGATAGTACTGGTAATGAAAATATCTTAAACGTCATTTATGGCAATTGGTTTAGAATGGCAATAAAAGGTTAGTACTTAATTTTTTTTTTTGAAATCAATAACGATGTGTTACATATATAGGCAACAATAAGAAGATATATGGTTGTGGTAAATGTATATAATAAAAGACATAAGTGAAGAAGATAAAGATACTCACTGGTATCACTTCAAACATGGGTTATATACAGAAAAAATAAAATAATACATAAATTAATTAATACGTAAATACATAAATAATAAGAATAACAAGAGGTAAAAAAATGACAGAAGGATGGATGGTTAAAATACTATAGGAGACAATTCCTAGGCCATCGACACTTCGTCTGTTCGAAGTCGTCTGGGATGGGGCCCCCTATATAATGGAACCCCCCTGTTCCATTATATACCGTAAGTCCATAAAGGCCAGGTTTTATGAAGAAATTTTTGTTTTTATGTTGAGTTTTGAATGTTTAAGTAGAGAAAACCTGAAGTTGAAAAAGATTTTTGATTTGTGGATTTGTTTGGACCAGTTCAATTTTTTATCAAATAGTAGGCCAAGATATTTGATTCAGTCAGACGTGGGAATTTCTTTATTATATCTTCTAATGAGAATTTAATTTCAGCTATAACAGTTGTTGATTAAAGGTATCCAATCTTTGAGAAATTATTTTTCTTCTTGGAGTTGGTAGGTATGAAATTCAGCTCCTTTATTCTTAAAGTAATGAATAATAGCACGGTTACTATTTGAATAGTTCAATTGAATTTTTAAAATGTTTAATGTTGATTTGAAAGATATACTATCTAACTATCTATGCCAATTAAATAAATGAAATCAGAGCGAACACTTATAAAGTTAGTAATTCCTCCGACTACGATAGGAGGAGGTCATGGGGTTCGTTGGAATTGGTAACAATGTGTGTTTTATCGGTGTTTTTAGATTCTGAGCGAAGCGAAGAATGTATTGGTTTTACAATGATGCTAGTCTTTTTGTTTTTGTTTTTTATGTCTGAAGACATTATTCTACCCGAAATAATGCTCACAATTTTCGGGAATAGCATATATGTATGCGGTTGGAAAGTGGATTTATTTGCTACTTTATTTAGGTCATTTTTAAAATTTCTCAAAACTGACCCTATACGATAGAAAAAACGACGAAAAAATGACGAAAAAATGACGAAAAAATGACGAAAAAACGGCATTTTTCACGAAAACTGAAATTTCGACGAATTCGATTTCAATGTTTCACGATAACTTGGGCAATTTTAAAGTTACAAACTTGAAAATTTTATTAGGTGATGACATACTATATATATGTAAACATTTTTGGAACCGTTACGTTAATTGTGCTACAAAATATAGGACTTTGAATATTGCGTATTGTTTGATAAAATTGGTAATTTTAGGCATTAAGGTCTGAAAAATTTAGTGTAGTATACTGACATATTACTTAACATTATATTAAAATATTACAAAAATGCCAAGTCTCAATTTCTTTTTATAGCTGTTTAAAGTTGATATTCTTAGTTCAAACGAAAATCATAGTGTCTATACACCTATTGTTTTTATTATTTCTCAATTCTTTTAAAATAAAAATTAATAAAAAACAAAAAAAATTGGAAAATTTTTAAAAATTTTATTGAAGGCATAATATATAATATATATCATAATATATTTCCAAAATATTGGGAAAATCTTAAGTCTCAATTCTTTTTATAGGTGTTTAAATTTGAAATTTCAGTAAAATCAATATTTAAAGTATTTATATGGATTATTCTTATTATATTTCAATATTTTACAATAATGTTAAATAAAATTGGCAAAAATTTTATTGAAGCTTAAAAAGATTTTACTTAATTCAGTTCCTGTGAAATTATTCACATTTTTTTTATTAAAATTTTCACCACTTAAATAAAGTACGAATGTGAACACCCAATAAAATGTTCTCCAACTATATCTTTAGTTAACGTAAAATATATACAATTCGTCAAAATTAGAGTTATTCTAAATACAGACAAGATTTTCCTATATTAGCCAGTGCATAGTTATTTGGTATAATCCGCATAACATGTAACAACAAATTTAAATTTTTAATCACTGATCAAGTTAATATAATACAAACAAAATAAAATATAATATTATATTACAGTGAAACCTCCCTTAACGGACACCTCTAAATAGCGGACACCTCCAAATAGCGGACGATTTTATGGGAACGGGAACATTTTCACCACTTTTATATGGGAAAACCCCTAAATACCGGACACTCTAAATAACGGACACTTTTATGGCAATTTAATTTCTAATTTTGATAATTTTTATTATAATAATGATACATATTTGAAATAATATTTGATTGGAATAATATTTTAAACACATAATAGTGTATTTTGGGGGGAAATCCAAATACTCGTGTTGTATCCGACACCGACGGGAAACCACGAGTGACACGGCGAGTAAAAACCCGGCGTTATACTATGTGCAATTACAATTATCTTATCCGTCCATTATCGAATCGATAAAAACATTTTTCTAGTTTATGTTCTGTGATGTTATCCTACTCGTATATTTTTAATACGTATTTAGTTTAGTTGTATTTGTGATTCCAATACATACGGTTTTGTAGTACGCAATGGCCAGCAAAAGAAAAAGATTAAGTTTGAAAGAAAAAATTGAGATTCTTGAATTTTCGAAATTTTTTCCCCTCTGAATACCGGACACCTCTAAATAACGGACAAAATTACGGCGACCGAGAGTGTCCGGTATTTAGAGGTTTCACTGTATATGTATTGTACATTGAACTGCAATTTAAATAATGACCATCAAAAATATCGTCGTTACAAACGTTCACACATCATAATATATCGTGAAAATAAATAATGAATTAAAATGGACAATGAAAGCTTAAACAATAACAGATAAACATATAATGGAAATAATAATTTATAGTAATAATTAAACAGTAAGTCAATGCTGGTCATATATTTGACAATTACAGTTAATTTATTTTTAAAGCCTTTTAATATCCAATATATGTACCTACTATACAAAATAATATATAATATATAATTATTATTAATATTGCACATTTTAAAGGGCTTATTGCAATAAACCGTATAAGTGGTAAGTTAAATTATAAAGATACATAGTAGGTACATAGTCAGTGGCGCAACTATGGGGGAGGGGTGTTTTGGGTGTCTGGACACCCCCCTTGGGCTGTATTTTTATGAAAATTTCATTTAATGACCATTGAAAAAATGTAGTATAAGAGAAAAGCAAAATAATGCTATAAAATCAGTGGTTCTCAATTTTCTCAAAAATTCTAGTTTTTATGTATATAATGTTTGATTAAATTGACAATTTTAGGTATTAAAATCTGAAAATTTTACTGAAGTATACTTACATATTACTTAACGTCATATCAAAATATCCCAAGAAATTCCCAAGACTCAATTTTTTTTATAGGTGTTTAAAATTTAAAATTTAGTAAAAAAGTAATTAAAGTATTTATATGAATTTTTCTTATTATTTTACAATATTTTACAAAAATGTTAAATACTCAGTTCCAATTAATTGTGAATTATTACATTTACGATTATTTTTTTATATGTGTTTAAAGTATACAAAACAAGAGCTGATATTGGTGTGCAAATCATATTGTTTTATTTGATTCTGGATTTGAATATGAATGCAATGATAATTGATATACTATCGCATTCGAAAAAATAATTTTGAGAGAAGTTTTGTCAGATATGGGCATTTAAGTGACAATGGAATTTCTGAGCATTTATATTGAACTTAGAGACTTGAAAATTTTATAGGGTGTTCATTAATGTACTATATGTGTACCTATATGGTCTCCATATATGTGATACAATTTTGTGTTTTAAATATTTAATACAAAATGTTAAAATTCTAAGAAATATCTACATTATCTGATTGAACTTCGCTCAGAATAGTTTTTTCGAATGCGATAGTTTATCATTGCATTTAAATTTAAATTTAAATCAAACACTGTATTCCATGCGGCAGGAGTATCTGCTCTTTTTTTATAATTTAAATTCCAAGAATACAATTATTCAAACTTAATAAATAATTAGGGATTAAGTTATATATTGGAATGAAAAGCACTGGTAAATATATTTATACTAGAAAAAGGTTTTACATAACGTGTAGGTAGTTTATAAAGCAGCATTTAAATATTTTTCTATTTTTTTGAATAACAATTTACTGAAATAATATATTTTTATTTATGATTAGATAATCAACTTCTTTATTATAATTATCTCAATGAAGAAAAAGATAAAATTTTTAGTACGTTTTTCAATAATAATAATGTCTATAATATAATAATATAAAATAATAATAACCTGATCCTCGAATTAATAATAAGAGAATAAGGGAATAAGAGAAAAAGAGATACAAACGTGATCGAAGGATACAGATAAGGAATGAACATATGACCAAGTTATACTAACGTAAGTGGATTATATTTGTGGTAAAGGATAAAACCCATAAAGAATAAGTAAAAGAATGGGTTGCATGAATTAAGTACGTAAATGTTTATTTCAAGAGAATCGATAAAATATAGATAATATACCTTTATATTATAAATTTGAAAAGGTTGATAATTCCAAATACTTAGATGTGAACATCAATAATAAAACTGATATGCATATAGAAATAAACAAACGCATCACAGTTGGAAATAAATGTAATTTCAGTATTAAATGAACTTCTTAGATCTAAACTGTTATCTAAAAAATAAAAAATACGGCTGTAACATAGTTACTTTCGACCTGTAATAACTTATGCTTGTAAAACCTGGTCATTGACTAAAGGTGATAGCAGAATATTTATCACTTTCGAAAGAAAAGTGTTACGAAATATATATGGACAATTCCTTAACCCAGAAATACAGAAGTATAAAAGGAAAATTTTTATATTTATCGTATGGTATTTGCTGATGTCTTCTATGTTTATTTGCATAATGCGAGTTGAATCCCTTGTTGTGGATAAAGGAGAAATAATGAAAATATATAAAGTAGATAAAAGGTGAGTATAATATATCCATATTATAATAATCCAAACTCACCTTTATTAGGAAAAAACGACTTGAATGGTTTGGACATGCTTGACGAGCGGATAGGAACTCAATTAAAAATATTTAAGTTAACATAATAAATAGAATTTTTTTCCTTTAAGAAGACTAAAAACCCGATGCATTAATGTAGTTGCCAATGATTTATTAATCATAGACTATGACGCAAGGTTAGAGGCAGCGTTTTAGAGGAATAGATGGAAAGATTTTGATATTGAAATAACAATATGCTATTAATTTATAATTTATTACACTTTACCTATAATAGAACTTTTTTATTACTTATTAATTTCATAGAAATAGAGATATTAATTTACATTTTTATTAAGATGAAAGCTATAATATAAAAGGTCCAGTAAAATATTGTTGCATGAAAAGTATGTAAATAATTCTATACCTATACATTTTGTTTTATATTACTAATTTAATTTGAATACTAAATATAAGCTCTCTGTCTGTGTGTGTATATAATATAGAGATGGACTGAGTGTCTTAGATCTATTTAATCATTGTAATATCATCATCGTCATGAATAATTAATGTATTGACTGACGTTTTAAAAAAAAAAAAATACTATATACTAATAAGCTAACTAATAATTTAAATACGTAACGACATTCGGCTACCTTAATTTTTATGAACATATTATAATGAGTCAATGAATAAATAGAACTGTAATACTTATATAATATATATACGTAAATAATTGTTGTGGTATAAATAAAACGTATTAATTATTTTTTTACAATTTTTTCCATGTTCTGTATTTTTAGAAAATAGGTTCATGGCCTAACAGTGTTAGACTTTTGAATCGGCGCTGTCCATTACTGCACAATACCAGCCCGAAACCGCACAAAACCATGATTTCGTGTGACCTAAAACCTCGCTTCGCGAGACCTTTGTATTTTTGAACTAACCAATGAAAATATTAATAATTAATTTTTAAATTCATTTAATTTTTTTTTTTTTACATAAACTACGACTTTATTTTTATTTATTTATATTATTATTACGTGCAAAATAAATATGGCAACGCCGCACAAGAAATAGTGCTAAATCTTGTTGTTTTACGGGTGCAGGTAGCTAGTCATTGTTAACAATAGTGTGTGCTCAATCGTACACAAAAAAGGTCCAATCGTGCTCAATCGTATTCTGACCAATTGCTTAGCCCATTACCGCACACAAAAATAACCATATTTTACTACTGGCGGAGCACGATAGAGCACGATTGAACCTTTTTTTAGCACGATTGAGCACACTCTATATACAACAATGACTAGCTACCCGAAAAACAACACGATTGAGCACTATTTCTTGTTCGGCGTTGCCATATTTATTTTACATGTAATAATAATATAAATAAAAAAAAAATAAAGTCGTAATATTTTTTTTCTCATTGTATTTGTTATTAAATTTTGTAGTTTTTGATACTGTAACGTGACTGTTCATCTTAGCTTGTCCGTCTAGTGGAATCCGAAGATATAGTTGGCTAGACTATCTCTACACTAGATGACCTAAAGTTCTCCTATTTATTTATATAGCCCTAGAGAGACTACCAGGACTCGTATATATCGCTTTGGAATTAAATAACAAACTCTTGGGTATAAGCAACACAATAATATATTGTATATATATATATATATATATAATAATAAATTACACCTGAGTATGGATCCAATCGATGACTATTATGGCGATCTGGATGACAGGCGGAGACGACACGCACGATATTAATAATATAAATAATGCACACTATATTTTATATTTAAGTTAAGATGGATGCTCGCGCTTGTGCTATAATGTGTCGACTGACTATTGTGTATATATTAATATTACAATTGCTATTAAGATATTACGTCTCGTCTCCCTCTATCATATGCACTGGGATAATCTGTCAGGCATTTTATGCCGAATTGGCACAAAATTGAAGACGCCGTTAGAGTCGCATAAAATGACCGTAACAATACAATCACTTTTTTTTTTACACACTTTTGATCTTATGGTACAATTAGGACATTAGGTACTATCCGCACCAGTATCAAAGATGGGCTAGGTTTTAGGTATTAGGTTTGATATATTAATTTCGCGATAAAGCGAGTGGAGCCGGTAGGCGAAGCAAGCTTTCCCTACTTTTATTTTATTACAAAACAGGCCGAGGCCCAAGACAAGTATATAAACAAATGATATGAAAAAAATAAAATAAAAAAAATATACATAAAAAAAAAAATAATAATAAATATATATATAATATAAGGGAGAAATTAAAATACCACAGTAATAACAATTAAAATAAGAGAAAATAAAGAATAATTAGAGAAAATAAGAGAAAATTAGCCGGTCAAGGTCAGATTGGAGAAGTTAGGTATCTTCCAAATTCTGAATACGCATAAATAATTTTATGTCATCAACTAACATTAATAGTTACTTTTAAAAACTATACGATGGCCGATGATCTATATTCCATACACAATGAAACGAAAGAAGTTTGGCAACGTTTTGAATATTTAAAAATATTGAGCGTGCTCAATGGCTCAATCGTGACATCAAAAAGCAAGTAAAAAAAGGTACCGTGCTCAATCATGTTGTACCATATACTACTTAACTTTACTTATTTTACACTTATAACATTCCAGTTAGATGGCCATTAGATAAATTAACAATAGTTAAATATTTAATAACCACCATAAACCTTATATCGATTACGATTAATATTATATTGTGCGGTAATGGACTAGTGATATATGAATTATCGGTCTATTTTGTCCTGTGTATTTTTGGTGCATTTGTGCGGTAATGGGCGGACGCCCTTTTGAATAGCTATGATATTATTTTCGTTATAATATTTTAGGTTCACTGTACAAAATATTTGAAATTCAAGCTCGTTTGTATATTTATAGCTAAAAGCTTGTTTTATATAATTGCGTCTCAACTTATAGGATTGTAAAGAGAAGCAAACGTTATTATATTTAAACCCTAATAAAAAGAAAATAATTTATGTTTTTAATATTAATTTATTTTGTTCTAGTTGTTCTCGGTAAGGTTATATATTATTTATTAAATACATTTATAACTATGAATATGTGCAGGATTAAAGATAATATTATACTATAGAGATAGACTCATATAGTCTATAGAGTGCGTCACGAAATTGATACATTTGCCGGCACGGTGACTAATACGCGCCATGTAGCAAATTTTCTACAAACCATTAGGCATTTACACAAATGTTTTTATATTTGTAAATTAGTATTTTTACTATTAACTACTAATAATTTACTACTAATAATAATTACGTACGTAATTATTATTTTATTAAAGTATTTTAGATTTTTATCAAAGTGAGAAATGTATTTGTTTTACAATGATGCGTGTCTTTTTTTTATTAAGACACTTTTTCTAAAATGCTCCGATTTTCACGAATAGAATATGTTTTCGGTTGGAAAGTAAATTTAATTTGTACTTTATTTACCTAAATCATTTTCGAATATCTCAAAATTGACCCTATGCGATAGAACAAACGACGAAAAAGTAACGGAAAACCGGCATTTTTCATGAAAATTAAAATTTCGACTTATAGATGAATAGGAGTGAGATTGGGTGAGAACTTCTTGAATCTTCTTCTGGTTTTCCTGGTTTTTTGGTCGCATTTATATCGTTAATTAAATAACTTTTTTTCAAGTTGTTTGGACTTTTCCAATTTGTTAGATGTCATAGTATACACTCGCCAGCCATTTCAAATGTCTAGAGCCAAGGTTATATAAAAATTCTGGGTGGATTCCATCTCTGTCTGGGGCAACTCCTGAGCACTAAAGTATTCTGTGAAGATAGAGTGAGGTTAAGAAGTAGCTAGGATATTACGCAACTTATGTTTAACTGATCTGTTTTGGTCTTTTGATACAATTCCCCGAGAGTTCTCGATTAGAATTGAGGCTATAGCTTGTGGCTTGATCTTAGTTTGCTCATAATTAAATTTATTTTTGCCTTATAATCTTTTAAGCAGTACACATGCCTCACAACTACTACTCTTCATATAAGAAGTGTTCAAACATTTCGATCCATCCCTAAGGATCATCGCCACTCAGTGAGGCAATTAATTTTTCCCCTTCTCAACAGTTTGATGAGCCGTATAATCCTTGTATAGTTCTACAGATTCAGCACTCCAACCGGGTATGTAGTTTCTCTTGAAACCTCTCGGGATATTTATTCTGGTTTCTTTGAGTAAGCGTTTTTGGAAGCGTCAAGCGTGGAAGTGCATTTATACATATGGGTCTATGTTCGTTTCTATATAATCCTTGAATTGTTCCCAATTAGCTTTTCGGAAGTTTCTATCTAGAAATTGGTCGCGAGCTATTCATTTGGAAGTTAAGTCCAACTTTGATCATTATTATCCTCTATTGGCTGTTGGGAAAACTCCTGTACCTATAATATATATATATAGTTAATATAAATTATGTTTAGAAAATATATAAACGTAACTTTAATTCATTGTGTAAGTAGATGAATTACAACATGCAGGTTTCATATGTAAGTAATTTCCTAGAAAAATTTAAATAAAAGTTAAATTATGTAGTAATAATCATAATATTAAGAGACAGATAATTTGTTAAACAACAGTAAATAGCCAATTTCATTAGTATTTGATTTAATACAAAAATATTTATATTATCTACACTTATTATTTGCATATTTTAATTTAATATATTTACGTTACAGATTTTGAAAATAGCCAAAACGGAGAAATGTTGTACGGTATGTAAAAATATGAATAATACAAATCGTAGATAATAGGTATATTATGTCTTCATGGTAAATAATTATTATTCATATAAAATGAATTCTGTTTTAATTTTATTATAATTTATAATATATTATGTAACTCAATTTTATGTTATAATGTTTGTATAAAATATTATAATATACTCTGTTCAAAATAAGAGCGATCGTCGGCGGCCGACTTCTACGCTTGGGCGTGGCATTGATCTACGTTGGGCGCCTAGTATCACAACTTTTACGAGAGCGTTGTTTATTCTAGTAATGACAACTAACGGGTACACATAATTTAAAATACATTATACTTATGCCTAATCAATGACTGTCGCGTGCCGTGGGATACTGAATTGTTTTGTACGACGCGCTATGTATACACAGACACACAGACGAATTCGTACGGATTGTACGTAATATATTTACGAACGGGAAACATCTAACCGAAACCGACGAGAACCCGCCGCTTTTATTCTGAACAGAGTATAGGTATATAGTATGTATTAGTTATTAATTTATTATAAAATATTTAAAAACGTTATATGAGAAAATAAAACCAATAGGTATTACTTTTTTCTTTTTTGAATTATAGATATTATAACTTGGCAACTTCAAACTTATAAAGGTAAAATTATTTAGGTACCTACTGATTATCTGATATCCAATCTCTACATCACTTTGTATTTCCCTCGAAATTTCTCAGTAACAATTTTTTTGATAATTTAAGGTAGTTTCGAGACTTAAGTAGCAATCTTCTCCCGTCTGCCTTTAAATTCAAGGACGGGAAATTTATAATATTATTAACGATCTTAATAGATTATCAGATGAAGACATGTTCTCTTCAGATATTTTAAGGGACGATTTTGCTTAGTACTGGTAAACTGGTAACCATATTAGGTATGATGTAATATTTACAAAATAATTGTACCTATTTTAAATGGCATACATTTATATTAAATATCAATATCGTATCATGCAGACACGGACCCAGGATTTGTCTAATGGGGTCTAATATAGGTATATTTAAAATATTACTAATTATGTTCTAAGTATCGTTTACTTAAGCTTAATGTTTATGCAATCGACGCGTTGGGTCCCATAATGAATGGGAATATGTAAATAAATAAACAACGACTTTCTCGCGCTTCATCAATAATGATGAAGTTAATAATGACTATTACGAGTGTACGCGAGGCTGTGATTGTTACATCTTGCCAATCTTTGATTCACATAAAATATCACCACGAAATTTTTTTTGGATACACTACTAAAAGTGATTATTATTGAATACGCATTTAATTTATTGCAAAAAGGAGGGAGTGGCGCAATCTACGCACTTTACGGGATTTGCGCCTGATATCATGTTAAAAATCGACTATATTTTAACAAAAATTATTATAGTTCTCAATTTTACATGATGCGTGAAATTAATTTATTGGTTGAATTTTTTTTTTTTTTTTTAATATCAATTAATTACTAACTAAATACTACATTTACACATTAGTTTTGATTTAAATTTGCAAATTATTACATCAATTAGTATCAATTTGGAATAAATCGGTGGGATCCGTGTATTTGGCCCTTTTCTAGCTTGGATTAAGAGTGGCAGGGAAAACCACATCCCCAGGCCAGTAAAAGTAATGGACCATTTTATATTTCAATTTCAAGGCTATAAAAATTGAATTGTGTTAATGAGGTCCATGTCGACACAACCCCCATTTTGAATTTTAAATACAAAAACTGGACTTCGTTAATGTACAAATATGTATAAGCGCATAAACTACTTGTATTTTCGTTACTGCTCACATCCCTTCTATTCTATCTCTAAATTATGTAGAATGGTGCCAGCAACATATCAGCATCCTCCATTTCAAATTTTGGGTCAAAACTCGTATTAATCGTTAGTATTTCATTAGTGCATATTAGTGCACAAATTATTTTCATTAGTGTTCCAATCTACAATAAATTGTAATTATGTTATTATATTAAAAATATTATAAAAGCCTAATTAATATATTTTTTAATAGAAATTTAGATTTTATAATTGGAGATAATTAAAAAATATTTTCAAACAAAATTTAAATATTTTTTATTGAATACACAAATATATGGTTGAATTTTGATGAACCAAAAAGACTTAAATATTAACGAATGCTCACGGTTTAAATCTAAAATTCGAAATGGAGGCACTGGCGCCATACCTTTCATAATTCTAAAATAAAACAAGACGGATGGGAACACTAACGAAAATAATTTGTACACGAACATGCACTAACGAAGTACTAACGATTGATATGAGTTTTGACGCGAAATTTGAAATGGAGGATGCTGACATGTTGCTGGCACAGCATAATTAATAACCCTGCATAATTTAGGAATAAAATAAAAGGAATGAGAGCACTAACGAAAATAGTTTGTGCACTAACAATCTAACATGCACTAATAAACTAAATAAACGATTGTCCCGTATTTGAATTTAAAATTCGAAATGGGGGCTGCTGGAGACATGGACCTGCGTAAATGCATCTTTAAACATTTTTTTTATACAAATATTATATTTTTTCATAAAAATTTAATAATTTTATTATTGAAATAATTATATAAAATTTTATTGTTCTATTAATTATTATAAAAATATTTTCAACCGACAAAATATATATTATTGTATAATTATGGGCTATGCAATTAAAATCAATGGTATCACCAAATGTGTTACCATGATGGTAAATATTGGTAACACATCAATGTTATTTGTTTATTGAATTGTTTTTTGATTATTATTTATACTTTTATATTTATATTAGATTTTGGTATACTAAGTTATTTTAATACCGTAATATCGTATGGGGCCAGGGCCCATAATGGAATTTTATTCCCCGGAATCCAGAGTTGGTCCTTTTCTTACTTAAACGTCAATATCAGCAAATATTTGCACTTCAAATTTTTTACAAATTATTTATTGCTAACTCAGGGTGTAATTTTTACTTCGATCTGACAAAGTAGGTGGTCCAACTTTAAAAATTATAATAATTTTAAATTTATTATACAGGAATAATATATCAAGATACGGAAAATGCACATACAAATTTAGATGGTAATTAATTTTATTGATTAATCAAAATTTATTTCTTATGAAAAAAATGTGTAGGCGGCATAATACCTATTATATTATATTGTGCACTTTTATCCAAAAAAACAACTCATTTACGCAAATTTTTATAACTTGAATGCGCATAAAATTTAACAATTGGCAACCATTTTACCTAAAATCGAATAACTCGAATGTGCAATTTACTTTATAGGAATATACGAGTATAATATATTTTATACGATTTACGAATTATTATTTATTATATATAAATAGGTTTTGGTACTTTACTATGAATCGTAAAAAGATAACAAATATATAATTAATAAAAATTATAATTAAAATAACAGTTTCTTTATGAAAACATTGGTTTTTATTTTCAATAAATATTGTAGAATATTGCATATTATATCAATTATTTTAATATAAAAGTATAAGCACTAGGCATATCATAGTACTGACTGAATTTATAACAAAATTTCATTCATTAAACCAAATATTAATATGATTATAATTTATTAGTCGATAAATTTTAGTAGCAATCGCGAATTTTACAATTATTTTTATAATTATGTAAACTATTATTAAATTATACATACACATTCGTTTAGTTTCAAGTAATTAAATAAAAATGTAGCCAAACAATTATTATAAATGGGTAAAATACTAAAATATATTTTATTAATTTTTAATTTTTGTGCGTTTTCGAATCATTTGATTTCGGGTTATAACACGTTATAATATTAATAAATTAGCCCAATATCTGTATTATGTAATTTTATCCTAATAATTTTCCAATCTTTGGGGAAATACAAATGTCGTGTGTTATCGCAAATGATATGTGTATAAAAGGGGACAGTAATGCCGGAAACATCGTCAGTCTGTGAGTTCGGTTCCATTAGGAATCATCGGCTCATACCGGACGATTTGGAAACGTTGAATCTAAGGGTTCACCAGCGTTACCTTACTACCTTACGTACGGTATTTTAGTCACCAGGTGTCTAAACTCATTAGTTTACCAGAGCCTAACTATACTCTGTTCCAAAAGAGAAGACACGAAGCGGTGACCAGTTTTCGTTCGGCGGCGCGCATTCCCCACCTACTCCGATAAATGCACGTATGCTCACCAGCGACCTCTGACACCCAGCTGCATCGTTAAAAACCATTATACGGCGCGCCGGGATTGTTGACATCTATGACACTTGGCGAATATACATATAACGTGTCACCTGATAACCGTGCAAGTGTACACGGCTATCGTGTGCCGCATTTTAATTACGGTGTATACATCGTCGGCAATGATCGGAAATGATCGGCCGTCATTCGATATGCGCAGAACCCGTGTCTTCTCTTTTGGAACAGACTATAGAATACTGTAAGACTTATACATATAAAACATATACTAACTTATACACACCCCACCTAAACGCATCCTTTTATTTTATTTTCCGAAAAGCTTCTATATACCTTGTAAATAAATTTAACTTTGATAATACTTTATTCAAAATTGTAAACAAATTTAATATCTTATAATTTGTAAAATATTTAATTCTAATAAATATATTTACATTGTTGTAAAACACATAAATCATAGTTGTTAATTTCTTAATAACGTTACGATAGGTTATCTAAAACGAAACGTTACAAGGTAATAATGGTTACATCTTGCCTATTGTTAATTTTTGAGCCGTCTAATCTTAGATGGTAATATAATCGCGAGCGCAAACGAGTATTCCCCATTATAATAATGTAATAAATTGGTTAGTATGTACCATAATAGAGTAATATAGAAACGGCGTTCCGTCAGAATTTCAGGGCCAGATAGCAATTTTATATTTAAGCTATATGTTTGAAGTATTATCCAAGAAATATAAACATTTACACAATGTGTTCTTTAAGTCGAATTTTTTAAGTAATAATATGTCTTGAATGTTCTCACAACCACCCGTAGTACTTCAAAAAAAACATCAATTTCACTAAGTGGATATTCACTTCAAGAAAACATCAATTTCACTAAGTGGATGCAACTTATACATTAGCCATTTATGCGCATATTGCACATTAACCGTAACATACATACAAGACAATTGTCTATGTAGGTATTTTACGTTTTAATAAAATTGAATGAATATAATATCATTTTAAAAATTTAAATAAAATAAAGTATAATATATACCTAATGAAGTTATACAAATATAATATATTTATAGATATAATAAGTAAATATAACGAAGAAATCATATTAAGTATGTCATATAATTTGTTTAAATTAATTTCAGCTTTAAAATTTTATCATGTGACTGACAGTACTTTTCACTGGAATAACCTTCGTTAACATATAAATGTGGGTCTGTACCAGAACTTGCAAACGTTATAACTGAGGCTGGGATTTTAATATCCTTAAAAATCGCGAAAAATTCCCTTAAAAAACTCAAAAAATGCATTAAACAAATGTCTTTAAAATTCATTTAAAATAGCATAAAATTTAAAAAAATAACATTACATGTACATAAATATTTTATTTTACTTCATACAAGTATATTAAAAAAAAAATTATAAAATTATTCTTTATTGTTACACTGAATTACGAGCGCATGCTCATGTATTCAAATAGAAACGCCCTTCTGTTTTCCGCCAATAAGTTTTTGTAAATAAACTAATAAAAAAGCTCTTTTCTACATCTACTGAAGTGATAAGTGAGTTAATTGAGTATATAATATAAATTTAATATATTAGAACTGCAGTAGATAAGAAATAGTCCATTTGGGTTTTCATCTATTGTTAGCATATAAACATTTTATATTATAAATCTATAATAAAATTTTAATTTTAAATTTTAAATTCAAAAACACCAACAATGATCTAAAACCCCCCTAAAATGACCTAAAAAATGAGAAATATAACCTTAAGTTTAAAAATTGTCAAAAAATGCAAAAATAATGCAAAATAAATTTTCTTATTCTAATTTAAAAATACCTAAAACATATTTCTAACAAAACGAACATCATAGAGAAAGCTTCGGAAAAAAATGCAAAGTGCATCGAAATCCTAGCCCTAGTTATAACTATAAAATTTAAAACGTCAATGAAATGTGTGAAAGTAACGATTAACGAAAAATGAATGATACCATTAAACAACACAAAATATTAAACGAAATAAAATTACTATGGTATATGACTAAACATAATGTAACAAACAAATATTTATACGTTATTAAATTATTACACTTATTAAAAAATTTAGTACCATAATAGAAGTTCTATTATACTCGTAGTACTAGGTAATTCGGCTTTATTTTAATTTTAGTTGTTAAAGTAGGTAACACCCCTCAGGGGGGCACATTGTTTAGTGCTAAGGGCTTTGTGAACCCGGGACCCCGAGCTACGGGTTGACTTTAATAAGTTAGCCCAAACCGGTCCTCCAGGTTTGGGGGTTAAGCGATGGACCAACAATCCATCCTTGTAAAAAAAACTAACTGTTGTGAATCTTCTAACAAAGCCTCGGAATTTGGATAATAATGGAAATTTACATGGAACTCGGAACGGCAAACTAACCTAACCTAACTTGGATCGGAACATGGAATATCAGAACTCTTTATAAAGCAGGAGCTTTAAAAAATATAGTGGGTGAAATTGAAAAGTACGATGTGCCAATAGTCGCGGTACAAGAAATCCGCTGGCTCGTAAATGGTAATATCCAATCTGGAAACTCAACTATTTTCTTTAGTGGCAAAGAGACAGGCAAACATGAGTATGGAGTAGGTTTCGTAGAAAGCAATTTAATAATGCCAAGTATTAAGCTATTCATGCCTGTGAGTGAACGACTATGTTACCTTCGATTGGCTGGATGGAATTTCGATATATGTCTAATTAATTGTTATGCACCGACAGATGACCAAGATTGGAAGTGAAAAATATTTTCTATGAGGATCTAGAGAGATTATTTGACTCTCTTCTAAACAATTGCATCAAGATAATTGCTGGTGATCTGAATGCACAGGTTGGAAAAGAAGAATTTCTTAGACCAACTATAGGCCAAGACAGCTGGTACCCATTGTCTAATGATAATGGGTTGAGATTAGTTGGCTTTGCAGAATCGAAAAACCTCATTATAAGTAGCAATTACTTCCCTAGGAAAGACATTCATAAGCACACGTGGACTGCCCCTGACGGTAAAAGGAAAAGTTAAATCGACAATTATAATTATTGACAAGCGACACCGAACAAGTATAAAAAATGTCAGAAGCTATAGAGGCGCGGATGGGGATATTGACCACTATTTAGTGATAGCTAGACTATCGTTAAAACTGTCAACAAGCTGGAAAAGGAAGCAACAACCTAAGACTACACACAAGCTAGATAGAAGGAAAATAATGGATCAAAAAGAAATTATAGAATACCAAAATAGAATAAGGGAAGAATTGAACAGTTATAGCATATCACAAGGGGAAATGAATAATGTAATAAAGTAGACACAAATAAAGGAATCGATAAATAATGCAGCAGAAAATCTCCGTGCTACTAAGACAAAAAGTAAAAATCATTGGTTTGATAAAGAGTGTCAAGAAGCGATAAAGAAGCGAAAAGCGGCAAGAATAAAAATGATACAAATCCCTTCAACATCAAATTTAGAGGAATATGCAGAACTTCGTGCAAGTTCAAATAAAATAATCAGACAAAAGAAAAGAACATCACAAAAAAACACCCTAAATGACATCGAGTCATATATAGGAAGGACCCGAGAATGTTCATTGAAAAATGCCAATCAATAAAAGACGGTTTCAAATCTCGCACATACCTAATGACCGATGACGATGGTAACCTTGTATCGGATTCCAAAATAATCATAGACAAGTTCCAATCATGTTTTGAGAAGTTATTAAACAATCAAACAGACAACGAAATAAACATAACAGATGGAACTTGGGAACCGGCTGAGGAACAAATACTTACTACAGTGGAACCAGAAATGGCTGAACCTAGTTTTAAGGAGATTAAATCAATAGTGGAGTCACTTAAGAACAACAAAGCACTAGGAGAGGACAACATAAATCCGGAGTTACTCAAAATTGAAGTACCAGACCTCTTGAAAAACTTGCATAAAACCATCTCAAATATATGGAAACAAGAAAAACTAGAGAAGGACTGGAACACCGCTGTTATTTGTCCGATCTATAAAAAGGGAGATCCCAAGAAAGTAGAAAATTACCGGGGCATATCCCTGTTGGACACTGCTTACAAGGTATTGTCATTAGCCATTTTACATAGACTTGAAAAATATTCAACAGAAATAATAGGGGATTACCAATGTGGTTTTATGAAAAGCAAGTCTACTACGGACCATATTTTCACCCTCAAACAAACTATGGAAAAGTTCTATGAATTTGACAAAGATCTACACATGATATTCCAGCAAGCCTATGACAGCATTATTAGGGACTAGTTATGATCAGTGCTTATAGTTTTCGGAATACCAAAGAAATAAGTTAACTTAATAAAGTGTTGCAATTCAAGTACATTTTGCAAAGTGCGATTTCTTGAGGAAACTTCAAAGGAGTTTGAGGTCAGATGTGGATTGAAACAAGGGGACGCGTTATCTCCCGCACTCTTTAATTTAGCCCTTGAAAAGTGATAAGGGACATGTAGGAAGACCGTGAAATGGAAGTACAGGGGAGTTCAACAATCTTAGAATATGCGGATGATATTGTAATATTTGGAAAATCGAAGGTAGAGTTAGAAGGCACTGTAATAAAGCTCATAGGAACAAGTAAAAAGATGGGCCATAGAATTAACAAAAATAAGACTAAGTATATGCTAATGAGTAGGCGTCTAACTCCTCTAAGCAATTTGAGCATTGATCGTTTCTCTTTTGAACAAGTCGAGAATTTTAAATATCTAGGTGTTAATATAAATCATAAAAATAATATGCATAACGAGATTAAATCTAGAATAAGTGCAGCAAATCGTGGGTACCATGCAATGAGTAAAATGTTCACATCGAAACTCCTTTCAAGAGATACAAAGAAAAAATTATATATGGCCTACTTACGCCCAATTGTTATGTACGGGTGTGAAACGTGGTCCACGACGCAGTGTGATGAAAATAAATTACTAATCTTCGAAAGAAAAATACTTAGAAAAATATATGGTCCTATGCTAAACCCCAATAATGGTATTTACGAGCGGAGAAAATACGCGGACAACAGATTGTATAATGCACCCAATGTACAAAATTTTCTGATATCAAAAAGGTTAGAATGGGCTGGCCATGTATGGCGTGCAGAGGGGGGATTGCTTAAACAGGTACTCATTTACAAGCCAAACAAAAAACGACTTGTGGGAAGACCAAGACAATGGTGGATGGACAGTGTTAAAGATGATTTAAAGAGATTAAAAGATGGAGCGTATATTAAAGAAGCAGTGGATCGAGAAGGTTGGAGGGCTCTTGTAGAAGCTGCGAAGTGCCTACATGGCGCGTAAAGCAAAGAAAAAAGTAGGTAACAATTTTGTACCTACTAATATAAAAAAAGACGAACTGATATTCCTGCCGTATAGGACACAGGTGTGCAAATCATAATTCATAGTGTTTAATTTAAATTAAAATTTGAATGTAATGATAAACCATTCGAAAAAAGATTCTGAGCGAAGTTCAGTCAGATAATGTAGGAATTGATTAAAATTTTGACATTTTTTATAAAATATTTAAAACACAAAATTTTATCAAACATAGAGTACATAAATAAACACCCTTTAAAATTTTCAAGTCTCTAACTTCAAAATTACGAGTCCATCTCCCCGTACGGGAACTCAATTAAAACGACTTTTTGTCGCCATGGACTCGGTCTGTCTTCCAATAACCGTCGTATGTTTTTATATACCTTTCTCTGACGTTCCCGTTGCTGTTGAAAACTTTTACGTTTTGGACGGGTCGAGAAGCTACGGGTTTTGTGTTCCGTGGTTTTATTATTCGGTTCGTGCCGTTTTTCTTTATACGCCCCGCGTTTTGTTGTATACGCGTTTGACTTATACGCGTGGTGGATTTTACATACGCGTCCTTTTTGTCATACACGCGTCGTGTATCATACGCATTGAACGACATATTGACGACTGTGCATGAGACCCCCTCCCCAACATTGACGTCAGTATTCCAGCGAAGGTGGTGTGCAGCTAGTCCAGGTCGGCGTATTTTCTTTTGTATTATAACACATATTATATTATATTTGTGAACGCTAACGTATATCTTTTGTCCATACATATTTGTAAATGGGTGCACGCGCGATTATAATTGTACCTATAACCATATATTCACATTCAAGTATATACAATTGTTTTGTTCGATTATAATATACTGGTGTTCCTCGCAATGGCAGGCACTTTAATATAATTATCATATCGGTGATATACGCTTCTATTCCGTCTTCCGTCTCCCTTCTAATTACCCTTTTCGTGCGAGTCATTAGGGACAACCGCTTGTAAGGACCCCCTTTGGCGCAACATCTGGTTTTCGATTATGAGAAGATATATTAGAGATCACATTAACATGTGCTTGGACTATTTATCGCATCAAAAACCAGCAGGTAAACAGCCAAGATTGTTATACCCGTTGCCGCCGGGAAAACATCAGTTTCAGATTATAAATATCGATCACGTGGGGCCCTGGAAAATGGATAATTCCCCAAAAAGCAAAATATCATAAATTAAATTTTAGATACCTAAATTAAATTAGATTTGTAAAAACAATCATCATATTATTCATTTATAAATAAAAACTTATACAAATGTAATTATGATATATAAAATAAATGAATATATTTCCGGATTTCTTCAGTAATTGGGCCAAATTGATTATTATTATTTTATTGATTAGGTATAATATTATTAAAAAATTTATATACAATGCCAATCAAAATAAACTTTTATTTTATAATATTTACTCTGATGTAATAATTAAATAATAAAAATATAATACATATTTTAGAACTAATTAATTTAAATGCAAGACTGCATCCATGTGAGTATCATTGCGTAATGAATATCAATTTGTAAAAATACAAAAATATTTTTAATTCTTTAAATAAGAATCGCTAGTGGCGTGTCCAAGGTATGGGCCCGGTGGGCCCTGGACCACCCACATTTTTGTATACTGTTTCAACTTTTTAAACTTATACTTAATAATATATTAACTTACAATGGTAAAAAAATAGGTGGTCCACCCGAAAAATAGTTTTGGACACGCCACTGAGAATCGCATTCATATTCATAAATTATTTTTATGTGGATATATTAATATTTTTAAAATAATATTAAAAAAAATATTATTTGTGTTTTGTGTATAGAATAAACTTGTTGCTCATAATATTATATAGATTATTGAAATATGGTAATTACCATAATATTTTGATTTACGTTGTTAGTTACTATTCATAATTTTCAAATTTCCATTGTGTAGAGTCTAAATACATTAAAACTTAAAAAGAATAGCTGATATTGATGTGGCAAGGACACAGGTCTAAAGAGGATAGTGTTTATCGATTAAAATTTGAATGCAATAATAAATCATTACATTCGAGAAAACGATTTTGAGCGAAGATCATCAGATAATATATGTATTGATTACATTTTTACATTCACACAGTATATACATTAAATATAAATAATTTATCATAAAACCCCTAAATGAGTCACCTAAAAAGCCAAATGTGACGGTACTTCACTCAGAACCTTTTTTTAAATGTATTGATTTATCATACATTCAAATTTCATTCATAATTCAACTCTATCCTCTTTATACCTATAACCTTTCGATAGCAGTATCAGCTCTTCTTTAATACCTACTTTAAACAGCTACAAAAGAAAAAAAATCTTATATACCCTATACACAATAATTTTGAATTGAGTTTAGTATTATGTATTTGAGCATCAATAAAAATTTCAAAATTTTTTGTTAATTCTATTAACATTATTTTAAAATATTGAGATAGAATAATAATAATCTTTATATGAATTCATTTCGTAATTACTTTAAACATCGCTTATCCTAAAATTTCAACTTTAAACATCTAAATAAATGACGTGAGATTTTTCTAATATTTTTTGTGAGTAATTTTCCAGTAAATTTTCAGACCCAGAAACATAAATTTACCAATTTCATGAAACATTATATAGATAGAAACGAAAATTTTCGTAAATATTCTAAGTTCTATATTTTCTCAAAGAATTAACGAAACCATTCCAAAATTTTATCACATATACTCGTATATATAGTACTGTATGAACATGCAATAGAATTTTCAAGTCTCTAAAAACGATATTAACTAAATTATCGAAATATATTGAAATTTAAATTGATTTGAATTATATTTATAATACATTTCACTCACAACTCAATTTGAAAATTATATCTTTAACTGCATAGAAAATATGTTGAGGTAACTGCATAGAGCATGTGTTGAGGGGGGAATGTCAAAATATTTTAATTATTACAACTTACAATTACATAAATAACAAATATACTTACATTTGTGTTATATAGCTTTGCAAAATTCTCAGACGCTTACAGATAATACAGAAAGTACGTAAGAACTAAGATTAATCAATCTACAAAATAAAAGAATAATCGAATAATTATAATTTTTAATATACTAGTTCTAATTCTCATTTAAAGAAAAAACTAACAGTTTTCAATATTACATTCAACCATAACTTCGATGGTGGTTTAGTATATTGCCGGCAATGGTATCTTTTTAATCAACGTTGTTGTTCCATACATCGATATTTCAGGCATTTAAATTAACTTTTTATGTCAATATATTGAATGTGTAGATGGAGCTGATTCCAGACGCTGCCAGCTGCCGGTATTTTAGATTTGAACGAATCGAAGAATGTTTTGGTTTTACAATGATGTGTGATTATTTTTATTTTTATTTTATTTATTTTTTATTATTATTTAGACAGTTTTATTAATCGAAATAATGCTCCGATTTTCACGAATAACATATGTTTACGGTTGAAAAGTGGATATAGTTGGTAGTTTCAGAATCTAAAAGAGTAATGATGTGAATTTTAGGAAGATGTTTTCTATGTAAATCAAATTGTCTTTTAAGCGAACTAGCAATTGAAGATCTAAAAGATACTTCAAATTCTTGTGAATGGATAAAAATATGTTCAACTATTTACTCAATAAGGTATGTACTGGTATATGTTTTAGTCATTATTCTTTAATTTTAGATTCTGAGCGAAGCGAAGGATGTATTGATTTTACAGTTATAAGTGATTATTTTTTGTTTTTTTTTTTTTTATTCTGTAGACAATTTTACTACCCGTAATAATGCTCCGATTTTCACAATTAGGATATGTTCCTGGTTGGAAAGTGGATGTAGTTGGTACTTTATTTAGGTAATTTTTCGAATTTTTCAAAATTGACCATAAGCGGTAGAAAAAACGGTATTTTTCACAAAAACTGAAATTTCGACGAATTCGATTTCAATATTTTACGATAACTCGGGCATAATGAAGTTAGAGTCTTGAAAATTTTATAGGGTATTCATTTATGTACTATATGTGTACCTATATGCTATATGGTTCTTATATGTATGTTAAAATTTTGCGTTTTAAATATTTCATAAAAATGTCAAAATTTTAATCAATTCTGACTGTACTTCGCTCAGAATCATTTTTTCGAATGCAATGTTTTGTCATTGCATTCAAATTCTAATTAAAATTAAACACTATGATTTGAACACCTATGTCCATGCGGCAGGAGTTGCAGCTCGTCTTTTTGTTATTTTACAACATCAGCGTACTCTTCAATTGTCTAACGCCGTTGTGATCTCTGGTTGGACATTATTAGTAAAATTTTGATAAATATCACTCAATACATACCAATCATCAATATGTTTTTGCTTTTCACTTGTTATATCAGATTTGCCTCACTATAAAAATAAAATCCAAAATGCTATAAAATCTACTGCATCAGCTCACAGCCAACATCATAGTTATTTAGACACAGCTAGGCGCTTAGTTTATTGTGGCCCTTGGTTGCAGCAGCAGTAGAAGAAAAAGTATAGGCAAAATACATACTAACTAGTTATCACTTATCGTGAAGCGGCGCTTGAGGATATGAGTGTAAGTAAGTAAGTTTTCCACTTGAAAAATATAAACTACTTTGAGAACTCAAAAATATACGTAGTATTTGCCAACCCGGCACGTTTTCAAATTTTGCAACACGCACACATTGTACTTTTCCTTCTACCGCTGTTGCAGCCAACAGCCACACTCCAGAAGAGCGCCTATATATAGAACATCAATGTTCAATACTATTGTTTTTTCCCCCAACTCTCATTATCTTAGATAATATATAAAAAATAAAACATTTCTATATGAACTCCCAAAAAAATTTTCAAGTCTCTAACTTCAAAATTGCCCGAATTATCGTGAAATATTGAAATCTAATTCGTCGAAATTTGAAAAATGCCATTTTTTCGTCAATTTTTGGTCGTTTTTTCTACCGCTTATGGTCAATTTTGAGAAAATCAAAAAATGACCTAAATAAAGTACCAACTAAATCCACTTTTCTACCGGAAACATATGCTATTCGTTATAATCGGCGCATTATTTCGGGTAGTAAAAGTGTCTTCATACTTAAAAACAAAAAAAAAACAACAAAAAGGCACACATCATTGTACGCTCAGAATCTAAAAAACGTTACAAATTACTAAATCAAATTTAATATAAATTATTCTATAAACTATAATAATTAATAATATAAAATTAATATAATTTTTTTTTCAGTTTCTACATATATACCAGCTTACTGGTCATATATACAGCAAGAAAATGTAAGAAATTCTATTGTAAGCAGTGACACTAACAATGGTAATTTATTTTTATTACAAATATAAATAATATTTAATCTTAATATTACACATTTAAATTAAATTTAAATTAATTATTTCTATCTCTTTTTATTTTATTATTTTGGTTAGGTATCTAAAACATATAATATAATTGTTTCATTTAGAATTAATTAAAATTTTGTAAAAAATTATATTTTATAGTTTTTAAATTTATGTGATTTTTGATTAATAAATATTTACAGATTGGATTTAAATTTATAATATTACGTTATACACCTACATTCAGATCTTTCAAAATAAAACAAAATATTATAATCCTATTTCTTTTTCTTATAATAATATATTTATTAATATTTAAATTTATTAATTATTTTAGTCAACTTATAGTTGGTAGGAAACTACGAACATTTGCCAAATAAACAGTTTGATGGGTAACAAGGCGGCGAGTACGGTAGTTATTGTACCAGGTATATTTTCGAGTCATCATTGTCGTAGAGACAACGCATTCGACTTCTGATAAAACCACATAAACTTACAGATTATAGTGAGAGTATAGATTAAGTGAGAGTGGATATATAGAATATAAGAACTTTAACAGTATAAATAGTTTTAAACTAAAAATCTAAGTATCTCTGATCAACTAAATGGTTTAAAAAACTATTTAATATATAAACAAATACCATTCTTCCGTTTATCAGAGTCGACCTCTGATAATTTTTTATTCCCTTCAACGAAAAAATGAATTTTTTCCATTGAAAAGTTATTATGGATAGCTTCTTAACGGCATTAGATGAAGTCATATAACAAAATATTCTCAAAATTCAACATTAGGGTATGTTACTAATACAGGAAAATTGAACAAAATAATAAACAAGAAATATATGTTAAATAAATGTGAATTTCTGAATAGTGATTAGTATTCATATAACATTGTATTCAATTGTTTGATTAATTTTAATCATTATAAGCATATAAATCATTGAAATTGTTAATCATTTTTTTTTTTTTATTATTATTATTAAATACTTTTTACTTGTTTTAGTGAATAGTTGGATTGAATCAGAAAGTAAATACATATAAGTATACCTATATTATATTATACAATAGAGTCTATTGTATAATATCATTTATTAATTTACCCCCACAACACGAAATTTAAATTTCTTTCTTATATTATTTATGTGTGCTATGTTAGTGCTGGATTATGCTGTTGGTCCGCGTTAATGCTCCTCGCAATCCAAAATTTATATACCAAATCTGGTCAATTTCTATTTCAATTGAGATCAGTAATTTCTTATCCGCTTTAGATTATTTTGAGACGTTCTTTAGATGAAGGATGCTTTTCGTCTATATTAAAATTAACTACAATTATACCAATTCCTAAAACTGGTAATCTATCTAACATATCAAATTATAGACCAATTTCTATCCAATCTCATATATACTCCTTCCAGTTTAAGTTTATCCACTCGTCAGACGATATTTGGTCGCCGCCGCTCATTCTCCTCTTAAAATTCTAGCAGCTAGCGCTCTGGTGTCGAATGTCACGACACGACTCGCTGTATACGTAGTGATCTGAATATATTATAGTATTGTACATTATGCTTCGAATTATACTATTTTTGTAATGACTCTGTATACACGCGGCCGCCGCGCCGCCGACTAACGAGGAGTAACGACGATCATCGACAACGACGACCAATCACAAAGGACCGGGCCTACCTAACCGGGTCTACGACCGTCTCCGTGTCTCAGTCGTAAGCGCGTAAGTGGGTGAACTTAAACTGAGTGTTTCAAGCATTTGAAAATTGTTCGCAATTGGACGTTCTATATTTTTACTTCGCTAGAGCATTTTAATTCCGTTAATCATGTAATATTAATTAAAATTCTTGAAAATAGTGGATTTGGTGAACCACTTCTCTTCTGGTTTAAATCTTATTTTATAAAATATGGCAATATGTTAAAGTTTTTGGTGTTACGTCACGTGAATTCTCTGTTTTATTTGGTGTTCCTCAAGGTTAGGCTACCTTTCCCCACTTATATTTTCCTTATTTGTTAATAATCTTTCTCATATTCGGAAATACTACAAATTTTTATTCATTGTTGATGATGTAAAAATGTATCTTAAAATTAATTTATTTGATGATTGTAGTAAATTACAGAAGGATCTATATACTAGATAGATTTATTAAGTGGTCTAATGCCATTGGATTTTCACTTAATACTGATAAATGTAAAGTCATGAATTTTCAAGATGTGTCTCTTCTTTACATTGTTCTTATAATACTTGTCTGGCTCACATATAATTAGTGTATATTATGGTGCTAGTGATCTCGATTTTAAATTTACCAAATGTCTAAATCCTATTTTTCATATACGATTCTATGCGATAGAAAAAACGAACAAAAAATGACGAAAGAACGGCATTTATCACGAAAACTGAAATTTCGATGAATTTGATTTCAATATTTCACGATAACTCAAGCAATTTTGAAGTTAGAGACTTGAAAATTATATTGGGTGTTCGTGTTCTGGTGTTCATATAGATACTGATTATATGTGGTAAAATTTTAGAATCGTTACGTTAATTTTTCTTCAAAATATAGGACTTTGAATATTTCGTAAAATTCTTTGTATTTAATACAACACCCTTAATAAAACACTACAAATTCATATCCCATGATAATATTATCTTTTTCACAGCTATATTCTATCTATATAAAACAAACTATTGTTTTATTTAAACATGAATTAAAATGTATCCATATTTTTGTTGTTCTAGTTTGTAATTATGATATATATCCTAATCAGGAATAACATTGATTGTAAAATCAAAAGGTACAAGATGTGTAAAGTATAAATTAATAAATATTCTATCAAATATATTATCAAAAAATATATGACCTAATTGTCAATTGAATTTTTAAAGGAGCATATATTTATCAAAAAAATTTACTAACATTTTAAATCTTCAAACTTATTTTGATACTTATAGAATATCTAATTTATTACATTTTTTGTCAAAATATATTTAAGATTAATATATATTAAAACTATTCTAGGAATGAAAGGAATGATATAAAAATTAACGATTTAAATATAAAATAATTTATTATTTCATATAGTACCTAATGACTAATATTAATTATTATATAAATTCATTTATTATGATTTAATTTTTTTTATTATAATCTTTCATTATAATATATCATAAGATCAATGATTATGTAGATGATAAATTCATAAGGAGAAAAATACATAATTATTGTTTAAATTTTATAAATTATTTAAAATTTTAGTATATTATTACATTACAAGTACATATTTGATTAACTATAGTTTGTAGAATAATGTATAAATTAATCTACTTTATTTTAAATAAAATACAAAATAACTAATTATTGTATTATAAATGTACAATCTATAATATTATTGTTATAAATCCTAATTAAAATAAATTTAATAACTAAGAAAAATAAAGTATATTATACATAAAATCGAAATGTTTAGTAGTTATAATTATTGTACAAGTACTAAGTAGGTAAGTCAAATTGTAGACATTATTGGAAATGTGATGTTATGCTAACAATATATACGTATTAAATAATTAAATAATTCATGTTATTATTATTGTTGTGATAAACACACCTAAAACGGTTTATTTCAAAGTACCTACAATTTAATTATATATTTATAATAAAAAATAACATAGTCAATATAAACGTTGATAAACATAAAGTAATAAATGGTACATTTTAGTTTTTTTTTTTTTTAAATAAACTATAATTTGATTATTTATTGTGCTCAAAACGTGAAATTGAATTTAATTATATTTTTATATTAAATATATCTTTTGTAACTTTAAAAAATCATTATTAAGCATTGGATTTACATTTAGCTGTACATTTCAAGTTCGAATATCTCTTATTACATAATATTATATTATAGTGTATAAAACAGTCAATGAACGATACAAACGTAAATATTAATGTATAATACAGTTGACACGGTTGTTGATATGGGTAAAGAGGTAATACCTAATCGATGAACCCCGTCTTTCTGTTGTATGCCGGTCTTTCTGTCCATTCTGGGTAATTCCCCGAGTCATTTGCGATAAGGTTCGCCCAGGTCCTCTCTTTTTTGACAACCACTCGATAGCACACATCACCAACAGTCTTTTGTACTCCATAATATTACTTTCATCATTAAAATAAATATATTTCTTTAAAACTGTGTATACGTCACTTTTTAATATAATGATAAATCCGTTATCGACAACCGTGTTATAGTAAAGGTACACTCTAATTAATGA